>JABUQX010003738.1:37500-84115 GCA_015478945.1 Trachelipus rathkii | reverse complement strand
ATATTATAAATATAATATATTATATAACTATAATATAATATATATATATATTGATAAAATAATTATATAGATATAATATAATAGAAAATATATTATATATATTAATTATATATATATACTATTAATATAATAATATATATGAAATATATATATATAATAGATTATATATATAAATATATATATATATATATATATAATAATTGATATAATATATATAAATATTATATTATAATGATATTTATATATATATATAATTATATATATACGTAGGCCACGTGGGTGTGTGTGTGTGGTGTGTGGGGTGTGTGTGTGATGTTTATGTTGTTGATTGTGTGTGTGTGTGTGTGTGTGTGTAGGGCGGGTGTACGCGGATGGAAATAAGTTAGGACAGATCCATACAGGTCAGGTACCTACCTGGACCTCATGTTATCACAGATACCTACCAAAAGTCAAGGTGGCAGGTACCTGGATGAGCTTCATTGGATTAATCTACTAAACCCTCCAATGCCCTTTAAGAATGGTCAATTTAGCCTGATACCGTATCAAGGCCGAATATTTCAAGGCCAAAACTCCAGAAATATCACAGGCAAAACATCAATGTAAAATGGCAGCTAAGGCCCTAAAGGGGGGTCCAAAGGGGGCCAACAGGCATGTACGACGGTTGCTTCGCAACCGCCTTGGACGTGCCCCTTCTTGCGACAATATGCACAAAAAAGGTCAGAAGGCAAAAAGGTCAGGTCAAAAAAGGTTCAAAAGTCAAAAAAAGCCAACAATCCTGCCTAAGAGATTTATTTTGTTAAAAAATGTTGGTTTCATAACCATAAAAATTTTTATAACATAATGAGCCATCAACTACGTTATTCCATTATCAGTTGATATTCAACAATCATGATGAGAGTCAAATTGCGCATTGATTTTACACATACAATAGACAAGGTCGAATTGCTAATAATGCATCAACGGATAAAAAATAAGATAAAAATGACGGTGAATACACAACATATATAATTAAGAATTATGTCACGAACCAGTGATATATCTCTATTGTATATTGTAGAAAGCTATAGCGAGTATCCGTTATACTCTCCATTTACTGCAGACAAAGAGCGTGAGTTGCATCGTCTCGGAGGTTACGGTGTGCAGTACTAAGCTGTGCCTCTAATTGAGTGTTATTTGAATAACACTGATACGTTTCGTAGTCTCATCCATGTCTATACATTATTCACAGGTAGGTTCTCTCACAAACTTTTATTTCCTAACCGCGGCATCTCATCACTATAAATTGTATGTGCTCTTATAAAATTTTAATTTCGCCTCTCTACGGACTCATAACTAAAACTTATAATCATATCCTTTATAAATATTTTAGGTTAATTGATAAGCAATAGACTTTAAGTCTATAATTATATGATGTATGTACAAAGCTTAACTACTAACAAACTGTGCACTATATATAAACTAACTACAATAGCATAAAATGCTTTAATTTATACCCTATAATGAGTGAGAATATGAGATAACTCACTCGAGTATGTGAGGAGTTATGTGATCTACAGGATAGCTATGAGGATACGGGAGGTGATGAACAATAGTATGTGAGTCACACATTATAACACTCCCAAATTAGTACTCATTGGTAGCAATAGTCTCCTATTATAACTATATGCTCAGCGTAGTAAGAATAACTTAAGACTCACTCATCAGATAATCACACCGCTTCAAATGTAGTGAAATGGAAGTAATAAAATCCTCTATAATATACAATATGCCAGTAAAAAATCTCATATAAATATACATGAGTATTACACGCCAAATATATATCTCTATCACTAATATAAGTCAGGCACTTATCCACAAAGAACATATATATTACGCTACAAATAGGTGCCGTAAGATAGGGCATCGACCTAGCCATAGGTAATATTGATATAGGAATAAAACGTAGCTATTATTTCACATACTACATATAGATAATTCATACTATATCAGTGGCAACTATCACGTGAGAACACATGTGAGTAGCCTGCCTTCATTATAGCGTGAAGAAATATACGTCAATAATAGTACATTATCGTAAAATAATAACTATAATACTATAGCTGATTTCCTAACACTGCGGGGGTAAGTATACTCACGAATAATGAATAAATAGATATACATAGCGATATGCTAATTTAATAATTAGTCTAATTACACAGGTATCAAAATCGCTAACTCAGGTTATAGATAATAATAAAATATAATCACTGAAAAATATCTAACCTAACAAAATAAACTAATAATAAATAAAGCTAGTCACAAGCTACAAGAGTATTTATTTATATACTAGTACCTCATATCATAAAAAAGTAGTATATTATAAGTAATAACAATACTAACTCACAAAACTACCAATACTATAAATACATTAAAATAATACTACTAATATATAACTAATTACCTCAACTTTGTGTGTTTTTTCGGGTTTTTAATGAAAAAAACCCCTATAAATACCTACATAAATATATACTCTAACAATGAATAAATAAATATGACTCAATTCTCGGCGTCATTATAATTAATATTATAAATCATAAATATAATATATACCTTATACCTATATAAATAGTAACATAAGTATAATGATAATATATACTACCTAGTAATCTAATAAATATATAATATAAAATAGAGTATATAATAATATTAGGTAAATAATACTATAAAAATACTAGGAAGCACCTAAACATAAAATAATAAATATAATAAGATCATGACAATGAATAAAAAGGGTGAGTAAAAAATGTGTGTCAAAACTGATTAAATTCTTACTTTTACCAAATAGAATTTTTATACACACCAGGAGGTAATAAATATCCATTTACAATTCTCTTTCTTATTTTCCTGTATAAAGTTGGTACTAAATCCTGTGATTTAACTCAAAAATAGTAGTTAGATGTATGTATTCTAAAGAATTTTTAAAAATTGAAGTTTAAAAATTAAACAAAATATCAAAAGAAACTAATTTCAAAATCTGCAACTCAATATTTGGTCCTCACACTATATTATCCTTACCTACTCCAAACTTCACAAATAATCTCTCGGTTGAGTTCCTAGGTTTCAGAACCCTGTTCTCTATTCATTGATACAATCCGTTTGAAAAGTTGTATTCAGCAGATGAGGTGGTATGACCTTCATAACAAGTGGATGTTC
This sequence comes from Trachelipus rathkii, assembly GCA_015478945.1. Lineage (NCBI taxonomy): Eukaryota > Metazoa > Arthropoda > Malacostraca > Isopoda > Trachelipodidae > Trachelipus > Trachelipus rathkii. Next base: position 80,923 of record JABUQX010003738.1, on the reverse strand, counting down.
TCTCTTCTTGAATAAAATTTCATGAATCACTTCTAAATGAATCTCCTGATCGACAGATTTCGATCCACGTTGAATGATTATCTTACTGATTGATAATTGATCCGGAACGTCGTACCGTTCCTGCAATAAATCCCAGCAAACTATTGCTTCGTACAAATGTTTCCGAGCTATTTATTGACCAACAAATCACTTTCAAACGGTAATGAGGAAAATTACATCCAAATATACAACAAATTAGTTGCTATACATAAAGTCATCAGAACAAAAAAATAAAGTGTGAGAGAGGACAGACCTCGTGAGAACCGTAACACACTATTTATACTTTGCTCACAGGATATCCGAGATATCGATCAGCGGAGTCACCTTTTAACCCAGTGGTTCCCAACCTTTTTGAGGCTATTACCCATAACAGCGGTTAGATATTAGCAAATCCCCCCAAGAAAAAATTTAGTTTAAAGTGAAAATTAGCTTAAGCTATTGCCTTTTTTTCTTTAAATTTCTTGAAAAGTAAATTTTAATTTTAATTCAATTTTAATCATTCAACAAAAGAAAACACTTATGTTAACCTACATACTTAATCCTCAGTTCAAGAAAATGAAATCGAAATTGAATGTTAAGAAGTTGAGTTTTAAAACAATGTGTTTTAATATTTGGTGCAGCTTCGGCCAAAGCACATCGTAAGTCGCTCCAAGTTCAATCGGTTCTTTGCTTTTGTTTTCATTGTTCACCACTGTCAAATGAAGTTGTTTGATGCCTGTAATTTGTAGTGAATGTGATCAGTCTTGTCTAAATCTTTTTGCGAGAATATTGGTACTCGTACACCATTCTTTTCACCAAAATGTGTTTACGAAAATATCATATTTTCAGATGTAAGTTGTTAACTTCAACCTTCAGACATCCTGGAAGATAACCTTCACTCCCACTCGAAAACAGGCGTCTAATCATTTAACGCAAAATTTACTTAAATAGAAGGACGAATATCTTGAGAAAATATTTTTGCTGATGGCACGTCATAAAGAATAGACAAGAGGGAGAGTTATTTATCTGATGAATGAGCCGATTTTATCTATCCGCGAGCACCTCTATTGATCTTAGTTACTTGGGAACATCGAAAACATTCCTCAACACCAGTTCGGCGTCTGGAAAGCTGCAAATTTGAGATAGAAGGGCAACACTTATTCCTTGAGTGCTAAATATTCGTCATAATTCCCTTGCAAAGGTTTGAAAGTTAAGCGTATTTATTTCATCGAAGAAATCCGTGGCGAATATGGCTTGTTTGGAGAATAAATTGTAATTCTCTGCATTTATATGGTGATGTGTGTAGTAACTCTTCTCCATTTCTTATCGATTTTTTCCATTCCAGAACAAAGCAAATCTTCTCGAGGCTCACACGTGCCTAACATGCCCCAACCACGCACCGTGGAAATGCCGTGCAAAGTTCAGTTTTACCCGTAATGGCGTCCAATCAGGGTCGTAATGGCTCTCAATCTGATGCGCTTAAAAACAGGCTAATAACAAACCTATAGTTTATTTAAGCCAAATGACCATGAGGGAAAAATCGCGGCAGCTTAGAGGGCTTTCGCTACACAACGGCCGTGAGAGAGTGCGAGTAATTTTTAAGCAAGAATACCTTAAAAAAGCATTAAAATTTTTCACTCACCTGCTTTTGGTTCTCGTCAAAACAAATCAAATTATGTTCAGAAGCTAACGAAATCGGCGAGATCAATCACACATGCACATCACACATTGGTCAGTGGGCGGAGGGCGAACTACTACTGCCTTACTCAAACGAACAAAGATCTAGCAGCGATGCGTTGCAGGCTTGTATTCGTATTTTAGGTAATAAATTTACCTAAAATTTTCTACATTCACAATAACTAATCACTATCATGATTTAGGATGATTAGGTAGGTTAGTTAGATCGTGATACGAATCAATTTTGTTAATTAAGTCTGTTTTAGTGACTTCTGTTGAATGATCATAATCCTTGTACCTATCTTTACCCCTCGGAAAATCTCATTTTACCCCTTTGGGGGTTATTACCCCCAGGTTGGGAATCGCTGTTTTAACCCTTTCTTTACATAAAATAATCTCGTTTTAACAAAATACTATATTCTCATATTTTGCATCAAATAATCTTGGAGGAAATTATTTTTAAACTAATAAAATATTGTTAAATAAAATTATTTCAAAATTGATAAAATCCGTCTTCGTTCGTGGAGTTCTTAATTTCAATACTGGCGGTTTAATTAACGTTACAATTATTATTATTATTATTATTTATTATTATTATTATTATTATTATTATTATTATTATTATTATTACTTATTTATTACTTATTATTATGTATTATTATTATTATTATTATTATTATTATTATTATTATTATTATTTTTATTATTATTATGTTGCATTTCAAATTTTTTTTTTTAATATTTTTTCACTTCTAATTGTTTTGAGTAAGGTTTTCTAAACTAAGGTGATGGTAGATAAATATGCAGGTCAGAGGTGGGCGTTCCGCAATTTAAGTCCGCAATTCCGCAATTTCACAATTGCGGAATTGCGGTTGCAATAATTTGAAAAAAGTTGCGGAATTGCAGTTAGCTGAATGCCTAAAATCATTCCGCAATTATAAGTCCAGTATTCCTCCCCCCCCCCAAAAAAAAATTGGGAATTACCAATCGGGAATGGCAAAATTTAGAGTCAAATCTGCATTACTAATTAAATAAAACATGATATAATACTATATATATATACGTATATATATATATATATATAGTATATAAATTATATATTATATTACTATATATAATATATATATATATAATATATATATATATATATATATAATATATGTCAGCCTCTGAGAAGAGCCCACAATCCATTTATCTTCAAAAAACTACCAACAGCTTACTGCGGACAAGAATCATTGCTGCGAATGCTGGTCCTAATTTATGCGGAAAATGTTTAAAAAAAAAAAAATCTACTTTTCTACAAACTACAATATTCTCTCATCCTCTACTTCCATAACGTTTTTTTAATCCTGGTTATATTTTAGTTAATACTTACGTAAAATGTAAAAAAATTTAAAAAATTTAAAAAATTTATGTAATTAATTATAAGTAATATTGATTAGAAAGCCATTAGAGACCTTTTACTTGGTTACTCGATTAAACATTAAAATAGACTTTCTCTTAAAATAATTGCTTCTTTTTTTAACTAAAGAATGACCCCAAGGGTATCACCGCACCGTAATGGAAGGTAGTCGGGTCTCTCAGCTTCCGGGGAGCTTACGGAGGGTAGGACTAATTCCCCCTCCGGACTAGGAGGGAGGGGTCTCCGGAAAACCCCCGCTCTTATGGATTTGGTGTCGTGGAGGTGGAGTCCTCCCGCCCCTCACCCACGAGGGTATTGGAAAAACGTCCCCCCTGTGTTTCCCCGTGACGGCTCGAGCCCCCTAACAAATATTTCTTAGTGATTTACCTCAAAAATTGTACATTAAAGTTTTATACTATGTGTATAATTTATATATATAATATATATATATAATATAGATATATATTATAATAATATATATATGATATATATATAGTATATATGTATAAAGAAGTATATCACTGATATTTATACCCTACATATATATATTTACTATGTCCCAGCTGCCTCCCAAAACAAAATTGCCAATTTTTAATGATTTATTGTTTATTTTAAGCAATTTTTCCTAACTAAAATTTTACCAAGCGATTCCAAAAATGTATTTCTGTTCCCTGTAGCTTTTGAAGTTTTCGAGATATGATTTTTTTTTTTTTACCATGTTTTATTGTATTTTTCGATGATTTTTCCTCAAATCGTAGTCCTTTTCCCGTAGCTATTAGTAGTTTTTGAGATATGGGATTGTGGCTCTTATTAGACGGCTGGCCATACCTAGACAACACACATCCTAACTACCCCCCAAGCACCAACACACCACAAAAACCCACACTCAACAATACGCTGACCACCAATAAACTAACAAATAAAACTAACGCCTGCACACCAAGACACACCAACACACCACCTCACCTCCAAACAATAACCACACTATCCCACACACCACTCAAAACCCCTCTCAACATAAAACCATCATAACAACATAACCGCTAACCAGCTAAAACAACCCTACAAACCACAAACAACCAAACCCCATAACCACTACCAAATATATAGCACTCCGCACACACTAAAACTAAAAACACACCAGCAACACATGATCGAACAAACAACCACCCAAAACACGAACAATATAACACATACGAACCTAACGGTACACCCGACGCTTACAACCGCCAACATAAGTCACACACCTAAACCGCCACACCTATAAATAAATAACCACATCACAGCCCTACTATTATCAACTAACTATCAGAGGCGAAACCACTCAGCTCACTCAGCTGACTACATCCGAATAGCGTACAGCACGGACACGGGGTAAACTCATATAAGACCCCAAACGGCACTCTATTTGCCAAATTTCGTTTGATGTTTGACGTTAAAATTCTCTATACTTTTTTTGCTAAAGTTCGTCAAATAAATCGACAATATAGATGATACTGAAATTTAGAAAATTTACTGACACAAGAAATATAATACAAAGAGACACACTACTCCTCAGATCACAGGAGGTAAACACCAAACATACGACAAACCAAATAACGCTCTCTCTACTATACACCACCATAGACATAAGAGAGTTTAAAAATATAGGCTAGACACTCTACACTCAAGACACATCACTCTCAATTCAAACTCTCACTCATCGAAAACAGTAGCGCAGCCGAGTAGTACTCAGATAGTCAAACACCATTATAAAAGTTATAAGAAAACACATATAGACTACTAAATCATATCACTCTCTACTATCCTTAGTGTACCCAACTATTGTATCAATATCGCACCACAAAACATCGAAATCACAACACCCACCTTAATAGATACGATATAGACAACATAGAGCGCATCTAGAAAATATAGTCTGCACAGATTAAAATACGCCAGAGTAATATGAGGAATTATAAATATCTCCGTAACGATTACTTAATGAGTATGTTAGTCACTTATAAGTAAATACCTTGATTCACTATTAACATGAATTATTTTATAATGATAAATAAATAAAATTCTATTAATTAGATATATAATATTAAGTATTAATATAGTATATAAATCAATAGTTGATAGAAAAAATTTATATTATATTAATACTAAATTAGACACTCTACTAAATTAGCCACTTATTTTATACGGTCACATATTATATATACGACAAATCATAGACCACTAACTTCAACCACACATATACCAACACCAATACCAAACACTAAACACACCCGTACTCACGTACTATAAATGGAACACTCAATCAACTCAATACATAACATAACACCTACATTACACACTTACAGTGACATATAATTCAGCTACTGCACCCCACACAACACGAGCACGCCAACTACTACGAAGTCAATAAGCCCAAGATATCACACCATACGAGCAGAACTCACTTCCTCTAAGTGAGTATACCACACTATAATATAATATACCTTTCACACCAAAACAAGATATCTAATCGCACACCCAAGCAAGCCGAATGCACACTAGATACTAACAAAAAGTGCCGAGACCATACTCACTCATAGGACACACATTAAAAGAGACAAGACACACTTGCCTCCTACACTCACCTATTCACTAACAACTCACCCTCCGTAGACGCACCACGCTCAATAGCTCGCAACTATCGACTATACATCATATACGACTCATTGCCACATATCCCCACTCAATACTCAAACTCTCATCTTCTTAGGTATCTATACTAGTGGCACGAGTCTCATCATTCCGCACTATACTCCCTGCACGACCAATACGCAAGATATATCGCAAACAACATTAGCACATACTGCTCCGAGTCTACCATGTGCAGAGTGAACCCCAACTTCATAACTACTAGACTATCTAAATAGAGATTTATGGTTTTTCCAAGGTCTACTCAGGACACTACGGAGAGAATTTGTGTGATGAAGCGACTGGACAATAATCCAGCATTTAACGGGTATGGAAGAAGACCGTTTTTATACTGAGCGTCTCGCAAGTCTCCCCTACCTTTGGGTTTCCTCCTTAACATTTTGCTTTACTAATATGTTCTAGATGAATTTATTTCTCAGAATTACGCATTATAACTATACTCATAGGTCCTCGTGTTGTAATCTTATATGACCAGACCTTATAATGTCAATATATTCATTACACAATAAGTCGCGTGTCCCCTCAACAGCGCTTACTGTCTTACTCCATCGACTTCATTACTTAACTCTACTATCGGATATAATCTGAGGTCTTTCTCACACCTGCACCATCTAACATCTACTACCACTCGTACATGTACGACTGACTCACCCTATTCATTCTTCAAACTTAATACGAAATATCTGATACCTCATCCATTCTTATTTATCCACAAACACCAACAGAATATCCTACTCCACAATAATCACTTTCAGAAATCTCGATCTGCGCTGACACTAGGATAGACATCTCATCCGCAGGCTGAGGTTCGCTCACTCAACCTTCGCGACAAATTACAATATTCTTTATAAAACCCAACTTACTACCAAACTCTCCCTCTCTAAAACCACCTTCTAACTTTCCTAATCTCTTTTGCGACGGTTCTACTTCGGTCTCTCCATGTTGACAATTATAAAAAATCCGCTTTAGCCTGACATAAAACAAAAGAAGAATGTCTTGAAACCTCGACTGATCCACAAAGGACGGTTGCTAGGGCGCCTAAAAGAAACACTTGGGAGATATCTGTATTAGTGTGCGGAGACTTTTTTTCTACTTGCTCAGTTGCCAGCCTAAAATACCATATCAAGGGCCTCGAAGTGTGGCGCCCTTGTATGGAGTTATGTTCTCATCATATCCGGGGGGGGGGCCCTGGTTTCACCCAGGCTTTTGGTATGGGTCGAGTCAAAGGCCAAAATGCTTATAAAACTGTTCTGCACTTTCCAGTTCTCTTGACCCTCTATCTTTCGGCGCGATGTGTGCTTTATCTCTTAATCTAAGTACCTCAGCGCAGGTGTGGCGAGGGGAACTTATCACTCGCGTACCATCACCTTTACCGACCCCTTCGTAGCACAAAGGGTGTTGTGTCAGGCGCATGAGCCTCTCTGATAAGTAATGAAATAGTAACTCACAGGCTTGTTCGCTGCGGTGCTTTCCTTCTTTCCTTGCACACTCTTAGTTATTAGAATTCTATCTTCCATCTCTGGTCCTGCATGAATTTATGTAGTTACTCTCTAATTTCTTAGCATGGTTCTTTTCTAATGACGTAATCGCGTAGTTGATGAGATAACGTGATAGTGTTGCATATACCCCACCACTTCGAATAAGGGCTGCTCGCCCGGGAGTGGTGAGATGACAACTGTAAAAATATAACTTTCCTATAAAAGTTCCCTCCGAAAACCCTAATATATATTATATAACATACATGCGTAAAATATATCCACGTAGTATATATAACTGAAGTATTCATATTAATATAATATAAATCATATATAGATATATATATATATATATAATATATATATAAACTATATATGTTATAATATAGAGAGAGGAGAGAGAAAGAGAGAGAGAGAGAAAGAGAGAGAGAGAGAGAGCGAACGAGTAGTAAAAATTGATTACTGGAGTCGCCACTGATAAATAATATATATAACATATTGACGATTATATATATTATTATTATTTAAATATAATTATATTATTAATTTATAATTTATATTATATATAACTATATATCTATATATTAAAATATCAAATGTATAATAGTTATAATATTATAGTTATTATTAATGTTATTAATGTATAATAATACTTTCATATATTTATAAATTTATAATATATATAGTAATATAATTAATAATATATATATAATAATGAAAATAATATATTTAAAATATATAACGTGAACTCAAATATATATACATATATTATATATATGATAATAATAATTATATAATATATAGTAAAAATATATAATTATATAATAATTATAAAACCCATTGTTATAAACTTGTTAATTGTTATAATTAAAAATAACATTAATTAATACAAAATTAAAAAATAGAATGATGTATTATAATGTAATCTTATTAAAAATTTAGGAACTTGAATCTATTTCCCATTACGGTTAGCGGGCTGTTGCAGACTTTAAGAGTTAGGTAGAAAAAAAATATAGCGAATGCAATGTCGATTAGACGAATTAATAGCGGACTGGACGAAGCAAGAAAAGATTGCGGATATATTCGATAGGTGTAGATCTGAGCGAAGTCATATGAGATATAATAGTTGTGACGAGAATTATTCGTATGTGTGGTGATTCATGGCTACGAAAGCTCAAAGAAAAAAAAGATTAGTACAGAAGGTATATCGAGATGGTAGGTTATCTTGGCGATTACGCAGAAATGTATTGCGGAATTTGCGAATACTGGGAGTTAATTAGCGCTAGACCAGACATAAGGATAATTTATAATATAAGCTCTGATAATTTCTTTAATATATAGAGAGTAAACTATTTTAACTATAACCATAAAATTATATCGATTTATTTATCCAAACTTTGATCTTTCAGGTAAGTCTAATTGGCATGAAAATTGATAATATTAGCAATTATATAAATAACGTTTGCATTCTGTACTCTTGATTTCTTACATTCAATTAATCTTAATTTAATTCATTGTTTTTATTATTAAAATTTAACTTCTAAAGTTCTACTGTCAATAATTGAGATCTAAGGTATCACTTTTTAATCTGTATAACAAAATAAAGCTTATATAGTGTGAAAGAATATATGTATTATTTAAGATATTCCAAGGAAATATATGGGGAATAATTATAATAGAGAAGGTAGAATATAGTGATAGAGGTAGTTGGCTCAATATAGGTAGAGACGTGACTATGATAGTGAGCGCGTATACATAAGTATGAGTAGCGGTAAGTACTAAAATATAGTGATGAGGTACTATATACTAATGAAATATATATTAAAACGAAGAGGGAAACATACTAGTACCTATCTTACATAACGTAGGTTAATATTAGTACTATTAACCCTGGAGTATATGGTAGAAGGTAGATAAGAATAAAAAATATAATATAAAATAATAAAGAAGCACGTTATAAGCGCGTACCTAATATAAAGGTACCATGAGTAGTGAACATAGGGTAGGATAAATCATAGAACTAGGCCGAAAATCTTTTCTCCTAGACTTAAAACGTCTAGTAACTATATATATATAATAAGTATATATATTAAAGAGATATGATAAGTACTAAAGATAAGTAGTAGAGTAAAGATATAATATATATGTTATAGTATAATATATAAGTATATATATATATTATATAAATATAATATATTATATATATAAAATTAATATATAATATATATAAATAGTATAATATAGTAATATATATATATAATATGATATATGAATATATATATATTTATATATGAAAAGGTTTATAGATTTAATATAGGTTACTCTAATGAGATATATATAGTGATTAAGGTTATTATTAGCTATACTAAATTAATAATATAGATAGTAAGGTAACCGAAAAATAGTTGAAGAAAAAAAGTATAGTATAAAGACTAATAAATAAAAATATTTAATAAGTATGGAAATATATTACAAGAAACGAATAGAATATATAGTATAATAATATTATATATAAATATATATTATATATATATTTAAATATATCAGATATAATATATATATAATATTATATAATAGGAAAATGAAATTAAAAGTATGTATATTGAAGACTTATACCGCGTATAGAATATGTATAGTATAACCAGTAAATGAGCATAGTATTATATAGTAACATAAAAATTTCTTATTTGTTTTATACTAATATTGTATAATACTTAACGTATATAATAAAATAAATATGTATAATACTTTTAGAATGTCTGATTAGTGTAAAGTAAAAGAATGAATTATTTTGGTAAAATAATCAAATTTACAATGCAATTATAGTTTATTCAGATAGATTGTCAACAAAAAGTGATTAGGATATATATAAATATAGGTCCAACAGAAGCCAACAGCTGATAGTACATAGGGTAATAATGAGGTTAATATATTAGCGTATCATACTTTAGTATTTACAGGAGAAACTCAATTATGACATGTATCAGCAATAGTTATATATATGACTCTAGTATAAAATATATATCACTATAGTATAGCGATGCAGCAGCAAGGGAAGAGTATACTAGTAGTGAACAAATAGATGGTCTCGGTATAATAAGTCGGGTAGATATATAAGTAGGGTAAATATGTGACGTATATAGGAATAGACTAGCTGAATATAAAGAGATAGCTTAGTTTTGTGATGAAGTGAGTTAGGTGAGTAAGAGTATAATTAAATAGTCAGTAAAGAACTAGATGACGTAGCGTTAAGCTAGAGGTATGAGTTAACTATAGGTTGGTGACTCACTATATCCTAGGATAAGGTGTTAGGGATAAATAGATGATCACTACGCGCATGGTGCACTTATATAGGTAAAATAGGTATAATAAAAGAGAGAAAACTAAATACCAGTAGTATAGTAAGGTATGAAGAGAACACATATTAGGTGAACCTAGGCTCTCACATATCAATAACTACTAGTGCATATAGACTCACTAGTATAACAGATAGTAATACATTTAAATTGACAATTGTTGTCTGCACATATATATAGAAAGATTCACTGAGTTAAGTATATAGGTGATGATAATAGACTAATATGTTAATAATGATTGAGTGAGATTATAAGTATACGAATAGTGGGATAAATATAAATTACAGGCGCGTGTGGTCATATATTAGTAACTAGGGTAATAGGTAAGGCGTAAAAGGTATAAGTTAGTAACTAATATGACATAAAATGATTCACTACTACGAACTATAAGGTAATGGTGTATATTGAGGACCGGCACGAAGTCTGCAAGAAGGGAGCTCAGCTATGAACCGGTGTATAAGCTATTAGGAAAATACAGTAACCTATATAAAAAGCCAGATAGTAAGCTAATAGCTTGCATGTAAGGTGAGTAGATTATGAGTATAGTGAAGTCATATATATATACACTACATAATAATTATAAATACTTGGTGTTAGTATCCTAAACATAGAGGTGCTAATAATAATATGAAGTAGTATACTATGATATATATATGCAAATATATATGTATATATATACTAGGCATATCATGCGTCATAATAAAATATAACAAACCAGCGTAGCACGCTATATATATGATACGAACTAAGGTACTTATACCGTACGTCACATTACATAAGGTAATAAGGTGATCATAATACATGGAAGAGAGGATTATAAATAAAGACATATATAAGATAGTATTGAACTAGTTTAACATCTATTAACTAAGTAGTGGTTAGTATTGAGCATATAGTAACATAACTTGGGCAACTATCACTCATGCGATACGTAATACAGGGTTGCTAATGATAGTGGAGCTAATAGATATTATGTGATAGCACTAGTAACGTTATACCTAGATACACCATGGTGAATAGGTAGCTAGTAATAGATGTCGATAATTTACGGGCCTAAGGCAAGGAAAACATGACTAAATATGAAGAAATATAGATATAGACGTCAAGTGAGTGGAGAACAGTACGAATGATTAAGTGGGAGTGAATGATGATGACGTTACTACTGATATCACACATAACTAAACTTAAGACCTACCTGACCTTGTTTATAGCCTATACGCAAGGGGCAGGATTTAAAGAATGGCAAATGACTATATGGCTGTGAATAATAGTGATAACTAAATTAAAATCTCCAATATAGAACTAAGAGTAATATACCTAGGATATAATATTAATATTATAAATCGTAGTAGTCATATTCAAATGAATATCATATATACCTATAATAATCAATATAAAACATTATTAATATGAGTAAACCGTAGATATATATAGGATAGCGGTATAGAAACAAGACATTAGGCCATGCAAGGCGTTTTCTCTGTGTTTTATTTTGAAAAAAAAAAAAAAATAAGAAACTTACACCCCCAAAATATAAAGAAAATAACCCCCCCATATTTAGGTGTTTATCTCTATGAGATACAAAAATATAAACACAGAAAGTGGTCGTAGAAACCAAATGGATTTTTTGAGTATATATCCTGTTTCTCTCATGATCAATTATTGATGTTTTATGATAGTTAGAGTATTTTTATTATGGCTGGGGTATTTTATAATATTAGAGTTTATTACATAACGGACAAAATACAAATTAACTACTAAACTATACTGAATAACTGTAAATATACACATTGCTGATAAACACTAAATATTTTAAATAATCGACTATAAATTAAATTTCTATTTGAAACAGATCAATTATTTTCGAACTACAGTCTTGCAGAACTATATACAGTCTTGGGTGCTATAATTTAACACCAAGGAAAATATTATAATTTTTATTATTAGTTTTTTACAATTAATTAAGTAATAACATATAAATATAGTAATAATAATTTATATAAATTATGCCCTAATTATTAATATTTTAATCAATATGAATAAACTCTTATAACTGAAAATAAAAAAGGTTATTATTACTTTTTAATTTAATTTATAACGACAAAAAATAATTATAATAAATTGCATAATAAGAAAAAAAATGATTAAATTCAAAATTAACTATAATGAATAATAATGAATTTATATTATTTGACCTTAATATATTTGAAAATAGAATGGTGAAATATGTTATATATATAGTATATTATAATATAATTATAATATTTATATTAATATATATATATTATATTATTTTAATTAAATATATATATATATTATATAATATATATATATATATTGGATTAATTAATATTTATTTATATATATATATATTATATAATATATATATTAATATATTATAAGGAGGATATATATATATAAGTAAATGTTAATATAAGAAGAAAGAGAGAGTAAGGAAGAGAAGAGAGTAAGAAAGATAGAGAGAGAAGAGAGATAAGGAAAAGAGAAATGAAGAGAAAGTAAGAGAGAGAAAGAGAAAGAGTAAGAGAAATTAACATCATTGAAAAGTCCAAAGAAAATATGTAGAAATTTATATACAAAATAACTAATTTCCCTGCTTTAGCTGTTCCCAACCTATTCTAATGTTTGCTGTGCATCAAGTTCCATATTAAAGTATTTAGAATAAATACCCTTTATTAAACATAAATTTTAAGCATGTGAATAGTATTGAAGTTCTGACAATAAATGCTTATTAGTATATTTAATATTTTCAATGCAATTTTCATTATATATTTTTAATATTTACTTATGAAGAGATTCTGTATCATATGTAAACAGCATTATAAATAGTTATTTCAATGTACTCCCAGGCATAAACAGATAGATTGAACTCTATTCAAAATATAGTTAAATCATTATTTAATGAAATGTAAGGAATTGATAAGCGTATCTTAATTTATGATTTACCTAATTAATAATAAATTCCTTACTGACTTATGAATATCTCAGTCCTATTGTAAAGAATTACTGTTGGTCTGAATATACTTGGGTTAAAAAATAGATGCCTAATAAGTGAGCTTCAGTGTTTAAACACTTGACTGATTTAGAGTAATCACATACTATAATATACTTATTTAGCTATAAAATAGTTATCTGTTTCTGAGTGGATGGATTATAGCATGTTCTAGCATCCAATATCATAAATTTTTACCAAAATTTATAAGTAAATCATTGATACATATCAACTTTTATTAGTTATTTTAAGACTATAAGTCATGTATTGACCTTCTAGCTTGGATTGATGTTGTTCATGTAAGGCACACACCATCTCCAACAGAAAAATTGAGTTTTATTATAAAATCTTTTGAAAATGTTAAGTGGGACATCGTGAATTGAGGTTAGAAAATGAAATTCCTCAGAGAGCTTTCGTAACAGGAGAAATTCTTGGATGATTATAAACGAAATGTTAAATTTATATACATTTATATATATATGTATATAATAATATTATATATTCTATTAAAATAATATAAACTTAATTAATGAAGGTATTTATTTTACCATTTATTCACGTCTATCCCAAGAAATATTAATTTATATAAATATATAATAGTATAATAAAATGATATAGGCTAATAATAACAATTATATATTTATTATATATTAATTAATTCTAAGAACATGATTATATATTTATATATAGTAGTGAGATAAATTTAATGGATTACGTCTGAGAGATGCACATCTTCAAATATGAAAATTAACTCCTTAAATAGAATTTTATAAATTTTTTAATTTCTACCACATTATATCTCAAAAGATTTAACTCTCGGTGATTGAGAATAAGCACATGTCTTTTAAAAGGGAAGTATATAAAGAACACTAACTTAATAAATACCATTTATTTTTAATTAATTGTTATTAATGGCAAGTAGAGTTTTTTATGTTTGGAGTTCACACAAAGTCACATAAATTAATATATAATAATATATAAATAATATATAATAGCTAAAATAGATATAAATATAAGATATAATTATCAATACAACTGTTTTTTTACTACTATTTCTTAGAGATATACTTTTTTTGCAAAGTAACCAGTGAGAGTGATGAGTGGAGGTGGGATGGTTTCACTAACCATTTGATTGTTGGGGAAATCATTAATCTCAACAAAAAACAAAAAAAAAATATAGAGTATTAAATATATCCAGGTTTTTTTTTAAAAACCACCATTTAATTAAAAACCAATGCCGCCGTAATGAAAATATGCCTCAGAATTACATCCATAAAAAAGTGATACCATTTAGACATTAAAATCACTTTAATGAACGTGATGTAGACTTTTAATTAAATGGTTTTCTTTAGCTGTTTTAACTTCTCAATTGTTTTAGGGGAAGCTGAAGCACTTGAAAGCAAAAGGCCTAACAAATTTACACAATCTGCTGATAAGGGTGAGAATGAGAATAATGCACTGAAGGCACAGAGAAAACGAGGAACAGAGTAGAAAGAGAGAGTAGAACAAAAGAAGTAAATAGTAAATAGCAACAGTAAGAGAAGGACGCAGAAAAGAATGAAGTAATGTGAAGAGGAGAACGAGAAAACTAGAAAATGAAAGCAGAAAGTGAGAAACAGACGTCAGGATGATATGAAGACACAACATTAAATTGGGTAGTTTTTCCCAATATATAGGCTCAGTCTCTTAGAAACGCGCATGCGTCTCTAAGCCACAAAATTGAATATTATTAAACCAAAAAATGCCATCCTAGCAAGCACCTTCTACTATAGAGATAAGAATATATATACTAATATATATATACTAATGTATATATTAGGTATAGTATATATATATATAACAATGATATAAGATACACTATAATATATATATTATTATATATATATATATATATATTTTAAGTATATAAATATATATATAGATAAGTATATAAAAATATTACTTAGTGACTATATAAGTATATATATATAGGTATATACTTAAATAGTAGCTTACAAGGAATAAGGGCTATTAGTATGATTAGTATTACTATATAGGTATATGATGAATAATAGTTGTACTAAGTATTGAAATAAGATGAATATATAGCTAGATCTTATAACGCTAATTATTGATAGTATAGTAACACTTTATATGGTACTATATATAGTATATCAGTATATAGTGGGTGAGTTGGTAGATTCAAGTACTATATACTATCGATAATAATTAGTGGATTGACGTACTATAAATATAATATGTAGTGAGTATAATGAAGTATAAATAAAAAAAAATGGCCAAAATAATATTTCAAATATTATAACTATTATATATATATATACTATATATATATTATATACGTTACTAGGGTATATATATATATATATATATATAAAAGTATAGGGATATGAGAAAGTATAGATATACTGTACATCGTTATATATAGTGAGTAAGTAGTACGGAAACGGAAATATAGATATATAATGGGGTCAGGATATATATAGTAAAGATATGATTACTACTTATATATACCGATGTGTATATAAGTTCATATATATATATGGTAATATATAATATATATACAAGATAAAATATATATATGTTATATATATATATATTATATATTATATATATAGATATATATATATATTATATAAAGGTAAAGGACTAGACATTTTATATAGAGTAATATATATATATATACCGTACAAAGAATATAAAATATATAGCTATAACTAAAAAAAAAAAAATAAATATAATTATAAAATATATCATTATATTATATATATATTATAATAGTAACCCCAATAATATAGACTAATATATAATAATATAATAAATAGTATATCACCCATATATACATATATATATATATATATATATATATATATATATATATATATATATATATATATATAATCGATATATAATAGTAAAACGTAAAAAAGAAAATAAAGAGTAAAAATATATATATATATATAAATAATATAATATATAATATAAAAGATAATACTCATAATATAATACTATATTAATACCGAAAAGTATAATATAAAAATGAATAGGTATTATATATCACCGGATTTCCTTTATAACTCGAGTCTTAAATAGTATATATCTATATATATTATTAATATTATATATATATACCATAATACGCAGATATAATAAAGTATAATATTATATACAATATCAAAAAAAAAATCATATATATATAACTGATACTATATGATATAAATAATGATATATCTAATAAAGTAAATAATATACTCATATATACCATATATTATATATATATATATAACCTAAAATATGATATTCAGATTAAAATATATATATATATATATAAATATTATAATTAAAATTAATATGATAATATAAAAAATTATATATAGTCTAGTATGATTTTCATATAATAAATTATATTATATATATATATCAGTAACTACTGGTAACACTATATACTTTAATAAGGGTATAAGTAAATTATTGTTATTATCTTAAGCAAGATTGATATTTGTGCATATAGAGTGACTCCAAGGTAGGGAGTATCTGATTGGGTGATGATAAGGCCAGGATAATAAAATGGTTGGATCCTGTTATCAAGAATTCTTTCTTCTTGTTTTTAAATTGAAATTGAAGAAAAATGAATCATTCTGAAACTCTACGGGAATAATTTGGAAGAAATGAAAGCAGAAAAATTGCCCTGTTGGAATCGTGTGACAAGTGTATGCACAAAAGTGTGAGTAATGACTATTGTATTGTTCATAAACACCTCTTCCTATATTGTATGAATTCAGTAATGTAGCTAGGAGGGAATTGTCAGTCTTGGTGTTGTTTTAGAGCAGTGCAGAGCTTCAAATAATCAGTCTTGCATTGAATTTTTTTTTAATTGTTTTACCACTTCTAACTGGTTAACCTCATTAAATAAGAATCATAAAATATAAGAAGAAAATTATATAGGCTTATTCCAAACGTAAATTTAACAGGTTGAGCGCATAAGCAATCTTTGAAGTGAGGAATATTCAGTTCAGTGGGAAAATTTGATGGTTAAAAATCCTTCAGAATAGATAAATATTGAAAAGAAGCACTGTATTTAAAAGTCAATTTATACAAAAAATTCTATAAACCACTGCATCTTTGCGATGTGATATAGTAGTAAAGGTGTTTGAACGTAAAGGGTCATCCCTCAAATAATTGCAGTTGTTCTTAATTTAAAACTTAAAATAGTGCCAACGTGCGCCGTAAGATAAAAAAAATTAAAGGAACTGAAACTAAATAGTAGCATTAAAAGCAGAATTATTATCAACATAAAAAAACATTAATTAAAAGAACCTAATTACTGCTTTACCAATTTTAAAAGATATTTGCAACATTTAGGTAAGTGAACTTTCGTTTAATGAAAATAAACTTAAAATGCAGAAATATATATATATATATATATATATATATATATATATATATATTATATATATATTAAATATATATATAATATTTTATATATATATATATATTTTATATATGTATATATATATATAATATACTATATATATATATATATATATATATATATATATATATATATATATATATATATATCTATATATATATAATATATATATATATATATATATATATATATATATATATATATATAATATATATATATATATATATATATATACTATATATATATATATATATATATTTTGTTTACATATATATATATATATATTATATATATATATATAATATATATATATATATATATATATATATATTAAACTTTGTTGTCCTTCAAAATGTTTTCCCCATGGCACTTGTTGCAAGAGACAAGTGAATATTTTTTTTTTTTTTAATTAAAAATTCACACTTCACGGGCATAGCCCGATGTCTAACTCGTACGGGGGAGCTTTCTAGTTAATTTCTACCTGGAATCCGAACTAAGACTCCAACCCGGCGACCTTGCCATGCGACTCCGACGCTCTACCATTTGAGCCACCACATAAATTTCACTTCTCTTTTCAATATTGCTAATTTAAGATACTTCGTTAACGATACAGAGATAATTGTCCTCTTTCTCCATTTTAATTGTGATAAACATTTTAATTAAATGAATTAAAGTTTAAGTAAAACATATTTAAATTGCAAATAATATACAAACTGATTTTAAAGAAATGTAAGTAGCATATTGTATTTAAGTTTTTTAAAATAAATTATTATAAAAATTATAATCTCTTAGCGTAAATTCTAATTTAATAATCACTTTATTATGCCATATTTTTTTTAACTTAATAATAATAATAATAATAATAATAATAATAATAAATAATAATAATAATAATAATAATAAATAATAATAATGATAATGATAATACTATTATAACAATCATAATATAATAATAATAATAATAATATAATAATATAATAATAATAATAATAATAATAATAAATAATAATATTAATAAAATAAAATAATAGATTAATAAATAAATAAGTAATTAAATAAATAAGAAATAAATAAATTAATAATAATAATAATAATAATAATAATAATAATAATAATAATAATAATAATAATAATAATAATAATAATAATAATAATAATAATAATAATAATAAAAATAATAATAATAATAATTATAATAATAATATAATAATAATAATAATAATAATAATAATAATAATTTTAAATTGGTATGAATAATAATTTTCCTAAGCACGAAAAGAATAATATATATATATATAAATATAAATACATATATATTTCTATAATATATATATATATTATATATATATATATATATATATATATATATATATATATACATAGTATATATATATTATATATATATATATATATATATATATATATATATTATATATATATATATATATATATATATATATATATATATATATATATATATATATATATATATATAATATATATTTATATTATATATAATATATATATATATTATATATATATTTATATATATACTGTATATAAATGTGTGTGTTGTGTGTTGTGTGTGTGTGTGTGTGTGTGTGATGTGTGTGTGTGTGTGTGTGTGTGTGTGTGTGTGTGTGTGTGTGTGTGTGTGTGTGTGTGTGTGTGTGTGTGTGTGTGTGTGTGTGTGGTGTTGGAGGGTGTTGAAGAAACTTAGTTGTGTGAAGAAACTAAGAGTGAAGAAAATAAGTTTAAAATCTTTCTCTATAATAATAATAATAATAATAATAATAATAATAATAATAATAATAATAATAATAATAATAATAATAATAATAATAATAAAGTAAGTCTAGAAAAAAATTATTTTAATTTTCTTACTATAATTTATTAAAATATCTAATTTTATCAATAAAGATAATTGATAATTAATTTTATTGTTCGAAAATTTATTAAAAAATTACTCTTGAAATAAAATTTTAAAAAATTTTAATATAATAATTAGTTAATATCTAGTTACGAACAGAATTGAGAAATGGAAATTGATTCTTTTATTATATAATTTTTTCATCAAATGTTGCTATTTCATGTTATCGATTTTAATTCATGTATGGACAAAGTTACTTAACGGCTACACGTTTCTTTCGGATTTTAATTCTATATTGGATTTTAACTCTTCGATTTATTATTCCATATTCTAATCTTAAATTCTATTAATAAATAAAAAGAAAAATTAAAAACACATATTTATTAATTAGCAGAATATTAACGTCGAATTAAAATTAACTTTACATCTATAAGTTTTTATTCCCACTGAATACAATATCCGGGGGATGTACCTTGAAAAGAAATAGGAAGAAACATATAGCAAACACTATCTATGGCTTTTTATTTTATATATATATAATATATATATTATATATAATATACTATATATATATAATATAATATATATATATATATATATATATATATATTTATAATATATCATATATATATACTATATTAAAACAGTTACTTTCAACCATTTATTCTTACACACGTTTCACTATCGTCATACATACTTTTGATTAAATTCAGAAGCTTCCCACCAACACCATATATCAATTACACCTGCCATAGAGCTTACTTATTAATCCTATCTTACGAGTAGTATACCTGTATACGTCAGATTTCTTCTGACGGCTAGAAGTGACGTCATAGACAACCAGCTGGCACAGCTAGTTCTAGCACTTCTAGCACGGCATATCCTACGTCATGAATACACTAATATTGGTGTCTACCCCTATGTTATAAGGTATGGGGAGTCGATTGCTGTGGCTTTTAATGGTCTAGTGACATTCCTAGTATGAGTTAGTACCCCGCCCCCCTTTTCTAGCACCTCTAGTGTGATATATCGTATGTGATGGAATATACCCGATATTGGTGTCGATTAGTACATGATCGATACCTGTGGTTTATGATGGAATCGAGTCACTCCTAGTACGAATTAGTATTAGATAGTGCCCCTACCCCCCTTTTCTAATGCACGTGTGCAACATTTTTGTTTCTGGAGCTACGAAGCCGAGCTCGGTGTTGACTAGTATGTTTTGAGGTATGTCGAGTCGATTCCCGCTATTGCCGAGTGTGGCGTTTCAGCCGTTACGGTATTAAAGCACACCAACGCGTTTTGCGTGGCCCGGCTTACCCTTCATCAAAAGCCTATCATGACGGGTGTCAAACAGGTGTAGAACATCCCCAAAATGAGATTCTTGTGGTTACTTTCCCGAAAGCCAGAGTCCCCATGGCCCTAGCGGGGGGTCATTTATTTGGTTTCAATCGACTTCAATTGAACCCAAATATCACTCCTTAGCAACGGAGGTGTTAGAGACATTGTATCCTCTTCAAATTTGGCATGTCTTCTTTATATGTGTCAACATCGTTGCATCCAATGTTTCATGCCGCTACGTCCAAAGAGGGTGGGCGGTCCCCGCCCCCCAAAACCTAAAAATAGACTTAGAAGGTTGAAATTTGGTAAGGGTATAGAAGAGAATAAATGAAATAGAATGACGATGTTAAATTAAATGGCGAACCATATGGGCCGGAGCCGGAGCCGGAGCCGGAGCCGGAGCCGGAGCCGATTGCGGAGCCAGATTGGATAAACATAATTAACATATCTTAGCAACGGGTGGGTTAGAGATATCGTATCGTTTTCAAATTTGGCATGCCTTCTTTATATGTGGCAACATCGCTGCATCCAATGTTTTAACCCGCTACGTTCAAGTGGTGGAGGGTCCCCGCTCCCCAAAACCTTAAAATGGACTTAGAAAGCTGAAATTTGGTGAACGTATAGAAGAGAATGATTGAAATAGAATGGTGATGTTAAAATAACTGGCGTATCATATGAGCCGGAGCCGGAGCCGGAGCCGGAGCCGGAGCCGGAGCCGGAGCTGGTGGCGGTTGAGCCAGATTGGAATTCTGGCTCCATCCACATATTAGGACAAACGAGGTGTCTACATCTATGTTTTCAATGGTGTAGAACTCATTTCTGATGGTTTCAGAACCCCAAAATGAGTTTGAGGGTCCCCCTGGAGGGGGGCCCATGAAAAAAGAAGAAAAGCACAGAATGCGAGACAAAAAAGATGCAGGAAGGAAAAAAAGAAGAAGGAAGGAGAAAGGAATAAAAAGAAGTCTCATATGACGGAGCAAATGAGCCGGAGCTGGTGACGGCGGAGCCAGATTGGAATTCTGACTCCAATCGCATATTAGGAAAACTGAGGTGTCCACATATATGTTTTCATTGGTGTAGAACTCATTTCTGATGGTTTCAGAACCCCAAAAATGAGTTTGAGGGTCCCCTGGAGGGGGGCCACCCATGAAAAAAGAAGAAAAGCACAGAGTGCATGACCGAGAAAGATGGAAGAAGAAGTAAAAGAAGTTTCGTAAGGCAGATCAAATGAGTCAATGGAGGTGTTGGTACCGACACCGGTGCGGCTCCGGTACGGTGACAAGTTAGCAAACATGTATTAGTGTCCTAATATATTAGTGTCCTAATATATGTTTTCAATGATGTAGACCAGGGGTTCCCAAAATGGGTGCCGCCAGCATGTGCCAGGGGTGCCGGCATAATTTTTCAATTTTTACAAAAATTTTGGAATTAAGTAGTACAATTCTTTTTTATAATATTATGCATCGTCTACTACTCGCCGGCCATTTTGCTTGTAGTCTCGTGGTGCGCTTTATCTCTTCAGGCAGGTTCATCTATGATGGAGAGAATTTATAAAAATGAAAATGAAAATGCAACTGAAGCTTCATATATTGTCAGTTTACATTTTGCAAAAACTGGAAAACCTCATACTATTGCCGATACATTAATTAAACCTTGCCTGAAGGATGTTGTTAGTTGCATTTTAGGTTCAGATATGGCCAAGAACATTGATACTGCTGCAGCTATCAAAATAAACAAAAGCAGCGAATTAACACAATTTCAGAGACAGTCGAGAACGAACTTATAAGAAGATTGAAAACTTGTGAATTTTTTAGTTTGCAGCTTGATGAAAGTACCGACGTAGCGGGACTTGCTGTTCTTCTTGTGTTTGTGTTTTAGAAGAGGAACTTTGATGAGCGAAGTGCTTGAGACTTACACCACTGGCGACGAAATTTTCAATGCTATCGACAAATTTGTACAGGAAAATGGTTTGGAATGGAGCAAGTGTGTGGATATTTGCAGTGATGGAGCGGCCGCAATGGTTGGAAAAACGAAGGGAGCGGTGTCTAGAATGAAGCAAGTGGCAGAAAACGCCACCAGCAGCCTCGTGTGTCATAACATCGGCATTTCGCTGGCAACAAGCAAGATGCCACAAAGATTTTTTTAAAAAGTCATATTTTTTTTTTCTGGATGATGCTGTGAAGATAATTAATCATGTTAAGAGCCGCCCGCTTCAAGCACGCCTTTTAAAACTTACCGCCGAAGATATGGGTATGGCTCACTTCCATCTCTTGCTGCACCCATAAGTGCGGTGGCTTTCAAGGGGAAAGATTTTAGCCAAACTGTTTGAACTGAACAATGCATTGGTGGTCACATTTACAGAGCAGTCTTTTATTCAAAAATTAACTGATGTCGATTGGCAGCTTAAATTGGGATACCTTTCCGACATATTCGAAAAACTAAATGAAACCACCACATCTCTTCAAGGGAAGGGAGGAGCACAATTAGACAAAATAAAAGGCTTGCGCAAATTTTTTTTATTTTTTGAAGCGTGTGTTAAGAGCAGAGACATCTCCAACTTTCCTCGGTTGCAAGAATTTGTCAAAACAAATGAGATCCATCTTCAACCGGAACTTCCTCGATAATTATTACTGCCCACATCGGAAGGGTTTGGAAAAAAACTATTGTTAAGTATTTTCTCGATTTTATCTGAGGATGTCTAGAACTGACGATGACAAACACATTTGTTGTGAACCGAAACGTAAACCTACTGGAATGACAAATGAAGCTTTACAAAAATCTGCTGGATTTTAGTGAAGACAGCACTTGGAAACTTAAATACTTCGAAGGGGCCAAGAAGGGTTCTGGATGCAAGTGTATGCAGAAAACTATGCTGTGTGGCAAGATTTGCATTAAAAAAAACTTGTGCCGTTTTAACCATTAAAACGTAACGATAAGAAAGGTTCGTGTGTTAAATAAAAAAGAGAGAGATACAGGAGTAAAACTTTCAGCGTCAAGTGATTTAAGGGTAAAATATTGACAAACTTCCCATAAACTGTAAAAAGGAAAATAATGAAAAACAATAATCCTTTAATTAAAGGTGAATTAAAATGAGCATTAAATTTGCATTGTGTTTTCTTGTTTTCCTAAGACCTATTACTAAGTACGTCAAACCCAATTAGGAGTAGGTGTGCCGCGAATTTTTTTAGCACAACAAAAGTGTGCCGCGGTGAAAAAAGTTTCGGAACCCCTGAGTTGTAGAGTATGAATAACGTAGTTTCAACACTCTTAGAGGTAACCGTGAGACCCCACACCGGAATCCCGCGAAAATATTATCTTTATTTTCAGAAAAAATTTATTTCATTTAATAAAGTTTGTGAAAAAACATTTTATTTTGATGAAAAACATACGGTTTCACCAAAAAACTGTTTTCTTTTGAAAAAAAAAAAAAAAACATAGCAATTTGGTGAAAAAACATTTTTAAAAAAAATTTCTACTATACTAACAAGTTAGTCAAATTTCTTGAAAATATGTTTTTTATGACCTAAAGCAGTTAAAGCAGTGCGGCAAACAGCCCCCCAAGGGCCGCATACCCACCCTCACCCCACCCCGTTATTTACTGCCTTTTACTGCTTTATCATAAGTTATTAACAAAAAAGTATATGTCCCTCTTTTATTCAAATCAGTTAAACATTATATTTCACAGTTACTCGCTTCTAAACTTTTAAACTTAGTCTTAAATAAATTTATTTTGAAGCTGTAACATTAAGAGACATGGGGTATTACCTTTATATGTTATATAGAATATATATCGATATATCTGTATAATCTATATTATATATATATATATAATATATATATATATATATAGTATATATATATACATACATACAAGTATACAGCTTGCGAAGGATGCGATGGACTTTAGAACAGACGCGGATTGAAGAAGGGAGAGTTGTAGTAGCAGTAGTTGTAGTATTAGTAGTAGTGGTATTCGCAATAGCAATAGTAATAGTAGAAATAGCCTCAGTAATAGAAACTCCATTTAACTTTTATTAAAATTTACTCAGCTTTTCCATACTTTAAATATTTTCATCTCCTTAGGGGCACATTTTTATTTTTTATTTATTTTTCTTTTTTTAACATAACTAATAATATTTTGAATACGTGAGTTTTCATTAAACCTTAAACATTTTATTTTATATATGTTCTCATTTTTCTTTTGCAAACTTAAACATTACATCATATGCAACCATTTTTTTCCTGCATAAACACAAAATAAAAATAAGTTCTTATATACGAGTTTAGCATAGTAAGGGAAGTTAAAACAAGATTTTTTAAATAATTTTACTGAAAAAAAGTGCATTATTTAAATACAAAATATATATAATATATAATATATATAAATATAATATATATTATATATATAATATATATATATATATATATATATATATATATATATATATATATATATATATATATATATATATATATATATATATATATATATATATTCTGTGTATATTTTAAAATAATACCTATATGTAAATAACCCTATGTGTCCCTATAATATATATATATATATATATATATATATATAATATATATAAATATATATATATATATAATATATATATATATATATATATATATATATATATACTTTGTATTTAATAATGCACTTTTTTCATTAAAATTATTAAAAAAAAACTTGTTTTAACTTCCCTTACTATGCTAAACTCGTATATAAGAACTTATTTTTATTTTGTGTTTATGCAGGAAAAAAACATATGGTTGTATATGATGTAATGTTTAAGTTTGCAAAAGAAAAATGAGAACGTATATCAAACAAAATGTTTAAGGTTCAATGAAAACTCGCATATTCAAAATATTAGAATTAATGTTTAGTAAAGAAAATAAAAAAAATGACAATTTGCCTCTAAGGAGATGAAAATATTTAAAGTATGAAAAAGCTGAGTAACATTTTAATAAAAAGTTAAATATATATATATATATCATAATATATATATATATATTCATATATATTATATATAATATATATATATATATATATATATATATATATATATATATATATATATATATATATATACGGTATACCACCATGTCTCTTAAATGTTACAATTTAAAATATATTTATTTAAGTCTAAGTTCAAAGTTTAGAAAACGAGTAATGTGAAATATAAATGTATATGATTGAATAAAAAGGGGACATATTATAATTTTTATAATAATTATGGTAAAGCAGTATAGCAGTAAAACACGAGGTGGGGAGAGGGTGGGGTGGGGCCCTTGGGGGGCTGTTTGCGCTAGTGCTTTACTGCTTTTAATGTCCATAAAAAACATGTTTTTCATAGAAATTTGACTAACTTTTTCCTAAAATAAAAATGTTTTTTAAAAAATGTTTTTCAAAAACCAAAATGTTTTTCACCAAACTACAATGTTTTTTTTTTCAAAAAAAAACATTGTTTTTCCAAAACAGAATGTTTTTTCATCAAAATAAAATGTTTTTCACAAACTTTATTAAATGAGACAGATTTTTTTTCCTAAAAATAAAGATAATATTTTGGCGGGGATCCCTGTGTGGTCTCACGGTTACCTCTAAGAGTGTTGAAACTACATTATTCATACTCTACATCATTGAAAACATATATTAGGACACCAATATTTTGGTTCTAAGTACATGTTTGCTAATTTGGCACCGTACCGGAGCCGCACCGGTGTCGGTACCAACACCTCCATTGACTTATCTGATCTGCCTTACGAAACTTCTTTTACTTCTTATTCTATCTTTCTCGGTCATGCACTCTGTGCTTTTCTTCTTTTTCATGGGTGGCTCCCCTCCAGGGATCCCTCAAACTCATTTTTGGGGTTCTGAAACCATCAGAAATGAGTTCTACAC
This sequence comes from Trachelipus rathkii, assembly GCA_015478945.1. NCBI lineage: Eukaryota > Metazoa > Arthropoda > Malacostraca > Isopoda > Trachelipodidae > Trachelipus > Trachelipus rathkii. Next base: position 53,746 of record JABUQX010003738.1, on the reverse strand, counting down.
CAATGAAAACAAAGATGTAGACACCTCATTTGTCCTAATATGTGATTGGAGCCAGAATTCCAATCTGGCTCCGCCGCCACCAGCTCCGGCTCCGGCTAAATGCTCCAGCTCATTTGCTCCGTCATATGAGACTTCTTTTAATTCTTTCTCCTTCCTTCTTTTTCTTCCTACATCTTCTTTGTCTCGCATTCTGTTCTTTTCTTCTTCTTTCCTGGGGGTCCCCCTCCGTGGGGACCCTCAAACTCATTTTGGGGTTCGGAAACCATCAGAAATGAATTCTACACCATTGAAAACATAGATGTAGACACCTCGTTTGTCCTAATATGTGGATGGAGTCAGAATTCCAATCTGGCTTCGACGCCACCAGCTCCGGCTCCGGCTCATATGATACGCCAGCTATTTTAACATCACCATTCTATTTCAATCATTCTCTTCTATACGTTAACCAAATTTCAGCTTTCTAAGTCCATTTTAAGGTTTTGGGGAGCGGGGACCCCTCACCCCTTGAACGTAGCGGGTTAAAACATTGGATGCAGCGATGTTGCCATATATAAAGAAGGCATGTCAAATTTGAAAACCATACAATATCTCTAACCCACCCGTTTCTAAGATATGTTAATTATGTTTATCCAATCTGGCTCTGCAATCGGCTCCGGCTCCGGCCCATATGGTTCGCCATTTAATTTAACATCGTCATTCTATTTCATTTATTCTCTTCTATACCCTTACCAAATTTCAACCTTCTAAGTCTATTTTTAGGTTTTGGGGGGAGGGGACCCCACCGCCTTTAGACGTAGTGGCATGAAACATTGGATGCAATGATGATGACACATATAAAGAAGGCATGCCAAGTTTGAAGAGGATACAATGTCTCTAACACCTCCGTTGCTAAGGAGTGATATTTGGGTTCAATTGAAGTCGATTGAAACCAAATAAATGACCACGGGAATCTCATTTTTGGGATGTTCTACCCCTGTTAACATCCGTCATGATAGGTTTTTGATGAAGGGTAAGCCGGCCACGCAAAACGCATGTTGGTGCGTTCTAAAACCGTAACGGCTGAAACGCCACGCTCGGAAATAGAGGGAATAGACTCGGCATACCTCAAAACATACTAGTCAACACCGAGCTCGGCTTCGTAGCTCCTGAAACAAAAATATTGCACACGTGCATTAGAAAAGGGGGGTAGGGGCACTATCTAATACTAATTCATACTAGGAGTTTCTCGATTCCATCATAAACCACAGGAATCGATTCAGCAGTATGGATTATGTACTAATCAACACCAATATCGGGTATATTCCGTCACATACGATATATCGCACTAGAAGTGCTAGAAAAGGGGGGCGGGGTACTAACTCATACTAGGTGCGCCACTAGACCATTAAAAACCGCAGCAATCGACTCCCCATACCTTATAACATAGGGGTAGACACCAATATTAGGTGTATTCTATGACGTAGGTTACGCTTACTAGAAATGCTAGAACAGCTGTGAAAGCTGGTTCGCCATTTCTAGCCGTCATACGAAATCTGACGTATACTTTTCATACGCCTGTTCGCAAATACCCCAAACAAAATTTATTCTTCTTCTCCCTCATTTTCAATCATTTGTTTCAATGTAAAGATTTGATCCACAAATCCTCTACCACTTCTAAACGCACCTCGTTCTTCACAATTAGTCCTTCGGTCACTCGACGCATTCTTTCGACCAAAATACTAGTATATATCTTCCCTACTACACTTAATAAACTAATTCTCCTATAATTCCTACAGTTACCCTTATCTCCCTTACCCTTATATAAGGGTACTATTACTGCTCTCCTCCAATCAATTGGAACTATACCCTTCATAAACGATTTGGTACACAACTTTCAAATCCAATCAATCACCATCTCGCTTCCGTTCTTGATCATTTCACCGGTAATTTCATCTATACCTGCAGATTTACCACTCTTCAACTCTCACTCTACCCATTACCTCCTCCTTACTAATGACCTCATCCCAAAATACCTATTCCTTCTTGCACAATCAAAACCACACACATTCACTATCACCTCTTCATTACTGCTAATCAGGGTTGGGGATTTTTTGGATTTTTTGAGAACAAAATAAATTTTTGATTTTTTGGATTTTTTGGATTTTTTGGATTTTTTTGAGATTCGTGACGTCACGCGAAATATAATTTGCAAACAAACTTTTTTTTTAAGTTCGATATAGTATTATTTTTAACCCTAGGCCCTAGCTAGCTCTGAGTTCAAAATCTTTAAATAGGCCCTATAGACTATAACAAAATGAAACAGCAATACTAAAGAGTGCTATTTGTAAAATTGATAAATATTACATCAGAAATAAAAGAAACATGCTTGAAACATGATCTTTTGTTGACATTTTTATAGTGTAGAAATTTGGAACAGAGTAGCCTTGCTCTGATATTATTATTATAATTTTTTATCTCTATTGAAGTTAAATCACAAATATACAAAACAAAAATAAAAAATATATTTATAAAAAAGCAAAAAAGCAAAAAATCATGATTTTTTGGAGCAAAATATCAAGTGAAAAAATCAGTTAATTTATATCAACTGATTTTTTCCGTGCCATCCCTGCTGCCAATGTTATGTAGATTTTCGAAGTGTTCCCACCTCACTCTAGTCATATTCATTTCATCAGTTACGAAAGCACCTTCCCTATTCACTATTCTATGCAAATTCTCCTTGTTCCTTATATATATATATATATATATATATATATATATATATATATATATATATATATATATATATATATATATATATATATATATATATATATATCCATATCTTATATAACTATATATATCTGTTTTATACTTTATATATATATATATATATATATATATATATATATATATATATTATAAAAAGGATGACCAAAGCCGGAATGAAGGTCATGGAACTTTATTAATTCAATATTTAAATTATCGACGTTTCGAGCCAAGTCGTGGCCCATCATCAGGATACTGAAAACATATGTATGGTAATATAAATACAAATAAATAAACAGTCATATATAAATAAATATATACGTACCCTTTCCCTAGGTCTGGATTTTAAAATCCCTTATGTTAAACTCAACTTTTACAACTTCTTCCTTCTATTTGAAAAACTGCATATTTCTCTGTCTAACTATGATATTCTTGGCAACCGTGCTGACTTTACTTCTAACTTGAAATCTTTAGCACATAAATTCTTCCGTGATTTCAAACCCCCAAAATTCCCCCACCTCCTCTTTACTAAAACTAATTTTTCAACTCTGATGTCTCTCAGAAGCGGCACTGCGATTCGGAGTCGGAGTCCAGATCAAGGAGTCGGAGTCGTGATTATGAACAAGTGTGACTTTTCCCGGAGTCGGAGTCGGAGTCCGGAATCAAAGAGAATTCTGTGTAAGGGAGTCGTAGTCGGAGTCGGAGTCGAAAGTTTATAGAATTATTATTATTATTATTATTATTATTATTATTATTATTATTATTATTATTATTATTATTATTATTATTATTATTATTATTATTATTATTATTATTGAAACTGAAAATATTAAACTTAATTTTAAAATGGCTGTTTTATAATAAAGCAAAGCTCTAATTCACGCCATATTGGTATACATTTGTTTCCGAAACTGAAATATATTTGTTTGTGTCATGTATTGCGCTGCGCCTGCATCTTTATGTCTTTACTATAGATTTAGCGGATGGTGATTTTTGACTATCACGGATACGGATAGTAAAAATACTATCCTGAATGCCAGATAGTAAAAATCTTGCTCCGCGGATTGAGGGATGAGGATTTTGAGTGTCAGCCACAAAAGTACTTCGCCTTATATATATCTTATATATATATATATATATACTTAACTACTATATATATATATATATATATACATATATATATACTCTGCCTGCCTGCTGCTGCTACTCTGCTACTATATACTCTGCTGCCTTACTTACTCATTTTCTAAAGGTTAGAGTTTCGTAGCTGTCAGACAGTGAAGATTTGCACCTTCTGCGCATGGTTATATGGCGACAGGGCTAGAACCTGGTCCTTTCCTTTTTGCTTGTATTACTCTTGGACCAGTGATCTTATGCGCCTAGAAACCCCAAGATCCTCTGGAGACCTCTGGATGAACGAGTTTTGAAGCCTAATGAAAGAAGATGCTAGTTCTGAAAGGGCAGGAAACCCCTCCCTGAGTAGTAACCAGAGGGACTGGCATCGGAAACAATTGCAAAAGAAGATGTTGGACCAACTGACATGGCGAAAGCCCTTCTGGAAGCTGTTATATATATATATAACATATATATATATATATATATATATATATATATATATATACTGCTAACTATATAATATATATATATATACTTATATATATATATGAGATATATATATATATATGTAATATATATGTATATATGTATGCATAACTAACCATATGGCATAATATATCAGTATGCCAGCTGCTGCTGTAGCCATATACCAGCCATAGCAGCAGCTATAGTAACAATAACATAACATGATAGCCAGCCAGCCAGCCAGCAGCCAGCCTTGTATATAGCCAACCAGCCCTTGTAGCAGCCAGCCAGCAGCAGCAACCAATATCATAGCCATAATAGCAACTTAATATATGCTGCGTAGTAACCAACAGCTGCTAACAACTCAACTGCTTTCTTCTTGCTGTATATATCATAATAATAATATATATAATAACATATACCTGTGACCAGATACCGAAATATGGACTCAACCCTTTTGCACCCCACCAAACTCTTTCCCCAGCCTTAAACCATTTGAAAAAAAGGTTATATGTAGAATAATACTTGAAATTAATAATTCTCAAATTATGTTAAAAAAAACTAAAGCTTCTGAGCCCTTTAAAGGGGGAGTTTGTTTCTCTTTTCTTCGTAAATGAGATCTGCATTGCTGAAAAGATGCTCGCCAGCTACACCTATTCCCTGCTGAGTTCTGCAAGATGTGAAAATCTTTTACAGTTATCATGCCATCAAACCAATGGATCTTTATCCGATTCCAAGAGTTTTCGCTTTTGATAATCTTCGATCAATGACAAGAGTGTCCTTTGACACCTCTGAACAAGACTCTTCATCGCTGCTAGAAGCCAAAAGAACGTTCATGGATTCTGCAATGATTTCGCTAACAGATAGTAAATGTGTGTCTGTTTCTGCAATCTTTTCCTTTTTATTGGCTGGTGAAATTTTTGGTTTTAGAAGCATTTCATCACATAGGCATACTAAATAAATTTTAACCCTTTGTGAAACACGTGGTTCAAGAAATTTGGTTTTGTATCTAGGATCCAGAAAAGTTACTATTGCAGATACGTAATCGTTTTGCAGATTTTGAAATCTATTATCTATCTCCAGCATTAGTGTTTCTGTCACCTTTGAAAGTCCCTTACTTTTAATAGCAGCATTTAGCACTGCTTTCATCGTTGCATCTAGAGGAATCTCGTCTGGCAAAACAAGAATTTTCTGAGATAATAGTCTTAGTTACCTCTTCAAACGGTTTAAGAAGAGTAATACAATTACCTAAAATCGTATTATCATCACCTGTCAAGCCTTTCACCTTTGTGTTTGTTCGAAGCATAAGGGGAGACAGCTTCATTTATTTCTCCCATCCTCTCAAGCATGTACCAACTACTATTCCAACGAGTCTGAACATCTTGCGTTACAGAAAGTTGAGGAACATTTAGTCTCATAATTCTTAAATGAATACTATCCGCTATCCGCAAAAAAATTAATGTGGATGCGAATGCAAATGCGGATGCGGGTAGAGAATAATTATGCGGATGCGGATATCTGCTACACCTCTAGTCTTTACGGTATTTTACCGTATAGCATTTGGAGATTAGATTCATTGGAAAAGTGGTATATTTTTTTTTATTCTCAGAAGCAAGCGAAAAAAAATAGTGGAAACAAAAAATTTTTTTATTGTAACTTTGTAAGCACTAAGCTGAGTCAGAGTCGAAATTTTGAATTTGACTGCTGGAGTCGGAGTCGGAGTCGGAGTCGAAAAATTTAACACATAAATTCTTCCGTGATTTCAAACTCCGCAAATTCCCTTACCTCCAGCCCTGCAGTCAGAAGCGACCCTGCCATTACTATTTGCCCCCCAGATAAAGGTAAGGGCGTTGTGATTATGAACAAGTGTGACTATATCCGAAAGATGACCTCTTTACTCTCGGACACTTCTAAATTTAAATTATTAAACACTACCAATATTCTTCCACATGTCATACAGATCGAAGATAAAATCAACAACTTTTTACGTTCTCTCAAAAAACAAAACCTACTCACCCCCTTCTATCCCCAACTTTATGTCTCTGGTTCCACCCCTGGCATTATATATGGAAAACCCAAAACCCACAAACCCCACCTCCCTCTTCGCCCCATCCTCTCAGCTATTAATACCCCTGCATATAAAATCTCCAAATTTTTGGTCCCCCATCTTCTACCCCTAACCACCAATAACTTCACTCTGCCTGATTCTTTCTCCTTCGCTAAATATATTCAATCTCTTCACCTCTCCGAAGTTTACATGACCAGTTTTGATGTTACCAATCTTTTCACCAACATCCCTGTCCAAGAAACCTCCAATATCATCTCTAACTCAATTAACCCTAATATTTCCGCCTCCCTCAACCTAACCCCTTCCCTATTTAATAAATTCCTAAACCTTGCTACTAATAATACTATATTTACTTTTAACGATCAATATTACCTCCAAACTGATGGCATGCCCGATCCCCCCTTGGCCCCACCTTCACTAACTGCTTCCTCTGTCACCATGAATCAACCTGGATCAACAACTGTCCTCCCGATTTTAAGCCTCTGGTCTATAAAAGATATATAGACGACTGCTTTCTAATCTTTAATAATAAATCCCAATCTGATATCTTTTTCAACTAACATCCAATTCACCAGACAAGATGAACAAAATAATACTCTCCCCTTTTTGGATGTATTAGTCCACCATAACCTTAATGGCTTCACCACTTCAGTCTATCGTAAACCTACCTCCTCACGCCTCGGTACGAATTTCCTTAGCTCCTCTCCCTTTAAACTCCTGTCTAACTTAATCACCATTTATCTCCACCGAGCATACCAGATCTGCTCATCTTGGCATTATTTCCACCTCGAAATAGTCTACCTTAAATCCTTTTTCAGCTTCAACTATTTCCCCCAGCATCTTATCGATTCCTCTATACATAACTTCCTTTTGAATATTTTTAGACCTATAACCCCCATCCCTACGGTACCTAAACTCCAAGTCTATTTCAACATCCCTTTCGTTGGTTCTTACCACCCATCCTTAATCTTTGACCTCCACAAACTCATCTTGACTTTCTTCCCCCAACTCCAACCTCATCTTGTCGCTACAAACCCCCTATCCATAGGTTTATTTTTTCGAAATAAAGATAAACTACCCACGTTAGTGAAATCCTCTGTTGTCTATAACTTTACGTGTGCAGACTGCAAGGCCTGCTATGTTGGCCAAACAGGCCTTCAATTACAACTTCGAATTCACAAACACCTGGGCACATCCTTTCGCACCAACCTCCCTCTCGGCTTCCCTGAACATTCCTCTATCAGATCCCATACCTCCAACCTTGGTCACCCGCTTCATTTTTCTGCTTTTACTATACTTAGCTCAGCCTCCTCTGATACCGATCGTAAAATTCTAGAGTCCCTCTATATCAAACAGTTGAAACCCTCATTAAATTCCTCCCATTCATCCACTGCCTTACTAATTTCTTAATCCCCCACCCTTATTATATAACTGTTTCAAATTCTAAAATGCCAACCAACCAAATTCTATTATCTCTCACCTCGTAATTAACATAAACTTTCTCTTAGTCTACAACTCTATTTCTAATATACTAGGTGTGTTTACTGTGTTATTTTGTTCATTAACCCTACATCGGTTGCTTATTATTTATCTTTATCTATGGTGATTTATTTTATTTTATTTTTATTTTTTTTTTTTTTTTTATTTATTATTATTATTATTATTATTATTATTATTATTATTATTATTATTATTATTATTATTATTATTATTATTATTATTATTATTATTATTATTATTATTATTATTATTATTATTATTATTATTTATCATTTATCATTTATCATTTATCATTTATTATGAACCTTATATTATGACTTATATTATTTCCATTAATACAAACTACAAATAATTTAAATTTTCAACCTTAATTTTAACCGTTATTACGATACCCTGTTACTATTTTGCTTACTGATTATTATAATGCTAGTCACCCTTTTGTGTTATTTTTAATTTTATTTATATTTTTTAATTTTATTTATATTTTTATTTTTATTATTTTATTTCACATCTATATTCATTTATATTTATTTATATATGACTGTTTATCTATTTGTATTTATATTACCATATATATATGTTTTCAGTATCCTGATGATGGGCCACGACTTGGCTCGAAACGTCGATAATTTAAATATTGAATTAATAAAGTTCTATGACCTTCATTCCGGCTTTGGTCATCCTTTTTATAATAAAATTACGGTTCCCTAGGAACAGACCAATATCAGATATATATATATATATATATATATATATATATATATTTATATAATAATATAGATATTTATAACATTACAACATATATATATATATGCAATATTTATATATATAAGTATATAAGTATAAATTCTTTTTTATATATATATATAACCATATATATATATATATATAACATAACCTGCTGCTCATATACCATATATATATATATATATATATATATATATATCTCTATATCTACTATATATATATATATATATATATATATACTCACCATATAACTCTTATATATATATATCGGAAATTAGGCGTTCCGCAATTCCGCAATTGCGGAAGTCTGCAATTGCGGAATTGGGATTGCTATAATTTGAAAAAAGTTGCGGAATTGCAGTTAGCGGAATGCCTAAATCATTCCGCAATTTAAATCCGCAATTCCGCAATTCCGCAATTCCACAATTCCGCAATTCCGCAATTCCACAATTCCGCAATTCCGCAATTAGGGACTACCAACCTAAGATTTTAATGTTTTTAATACTTAAATTTTAAAAACAATGTACAATATACTAAGGCATGTATTAGTCTTAGATATGTACAAAAATAATTTGGCAAATAGAAATAATTTCATTTAATTTGGACATTTTGGTTATATATATATATATATATATATATATATATATATATATATATATATATATATATATATATATATATATATATATATATATATATATATATATATATATATATGCTATATATGGCTGCTGCTTATTATATTAACTATATATGTATATGAAGTATATATGGTTGTATATGCAACTCCCTAGTACTATCTATATATATATATATTATAATAATAATAATAATAATAATAATAATAATAATAATAATAATAATAATAATAATAATAATAATAATAATTTAATAATATAATATTGAGATATGATATATAATCATTTAGCTTAGATAATATAATATAAATAATATGTATATATATGTAATAACTAACTATAATAATAATATGTAATAATATAATAATAATATAATATATAATAATATGTACCATTTATCTTCTTATATATATACTATTAGCTATAATATATATATATATATAACTCAACATATGTAATAATATATATGATATATATATATATACCATATATAATATATATATATATATATATATATATATATATATAAGAGATATGTAATTATCTTAGGAATATAGATATTGACAATAATGTTAATTCATAATTTTTAATTTATATAAATTAAATATCAAAATATTGATATAATACAATATATATATCAACAATATATATATATATACCCTAACCTAATTGTATTTACTAATTAGTCATTGTTATTAATTGTCCTCCTCCTCCTCCTCCTCCTCCTCCTCCTCCTCCTCCTCCTCCTTCTCATCCTCCTCCCACCCTCTGGCACAGCCTAGAAGCACGATCCTCTGGAGAGTTTTGGGAGAACGATTTTTGAGGACTAATGGAAGAAGAAGATGCTTGTTCTACTGAAAGTGCGAAAACCCTACTTGTGAGTGTTTAACTCTAGGACTGGCGTTGAAAACCATTTCTCCGAGAAATGGTTCTCTAGAGCAGGGGTTCCCAAAGTGGGTGCCGCCAGCGTGTGCCAGGGGTGCCGGCACATTTTTTTCAATTTTCACTAAAATTTTGGAGTTAAGTAGTACAATTCGTTTTTAAAATAAGGCAACACCATTATTATGCATCGTCTGCTACTCGCCTGCCATTTTGTTTGTAGTCACGTAGTGCGTCCTTGGTTTCGAATGGCTCTGGGTTATTAACATTGCCAAAAAGATTCCAGTGGATTTTACGGTAACTTTGAATTATTTTCTTAATGATTATAAGAAACTGTTTAATTAGTCATTAGTGATATTAGTGACTATAATATAATCATTATATATATATATATATATATATATATATATATATATATATATATATATATATACTCTCAATAGCAACAAACATACATTTCTATAAATGAAAGTGAAAACGCAACTGAAGCTTCATATATTGTCAGTTTACATATTGCAAAATCTGAAAAACCGCATACTATTGCCGAGACATTAATTAAACCTTGCCTGAAGGATGTTAGTTGCATTTTAGGTCAAGATATGGCCAAGAAGATTGATACTGTGCAGCTATCAAATAACACTAAGCTTAGCAGTGTTACAATTTCAGAACCCAGTTAGAGAATGAACTTATTATAAAGATTTAAAACTTATGAATTTTTAGTTTACAGCTTGATGAAAGTACCGACATAGCGGGACTTGCTGTTCTTGTGTTTGTGAGGTGCCAGTTCACCAATGCAGAACTTTTAATGAGCAGAAGTGCTTAAGACCACTGGCAACGAAATTTTCAATGCTATCGACAAATCTGTACAGGAAAATGGTTTGGAATGGAGCAAGTATATGTATATATTTTGCAGTGACCGCCGACGTAGTTGCTTGGAACGGAGGAGCGGTCAAATGCAGGATGAAACAGAAGTGGCAGAGAACCACCAACAGCCACTATGTATGTCATCGGCATTCCCTGGCAACAAGAAAGATGCCACAAGATTCAGAAGTCGTGCTGAATGATGCTGTGAAGATAATTAATCATGTTAAGAGCCGCCCGCTTCAAGCACGCCTTTTGAAACTTACCGCCGAAGATATGGGTATGGATCACTTCCACCTCTTGCTGCACACAGAAGTGCTGTGGCTTTCAAAGGGAAAGATTTTAGCCAGACTGTTTGAACTGAACGATACATTGGTGGGCACATTTACAGAGCAGTCTTTTATTCAAATATTAACTGATGTCGATTGGCTGCTTAAATTGGGATACCTTTACGACATATTCGAAAAACTAAATGAAACCACCACATCTCTTCAAGGTAAGGAGCACAATTAGACAAAATAAAAGGCTTGCGCAAATTTTTTTTTATTTTTTGAAGCGTGTGTTAAGAGCAGAGACATCTCCAACTTTAATCGGTTGCAAGAATTTGTCAAAACAAATGAGATCCATCTTCAACCAAACTTCCACGAAATTATTACTGCCCACTTGGAAGGTTTGGAAAAAACCATTGTTGAGTATTTTCCTGATATTGATTCTGAGGATGTCTACAGCTGGATGATAAACCCGTTTCGTAAACCAACTGGGATGACAAATGAAGCTTTTTAAAATCTGCTGGACATCAGTGAAGACAGCACTTTGAAACTTAAATACCACGAAGGGGGCCAAGAAGAGTTCTGGATGCAAGTGTATGCAGAAAACAATGCTGTTGGCAAAATTGCATTAAAAAGACGTGCGTTTTAATTCCACTTATCTACCTTTGCATTCTGTATGCGTACATGTAAAAACAGATACAGGAGAAAACTTTCAGCGTCAAGTGATTTAAGGGTAAAATTGACAAAACTTCCCATAGACTTAAAGAAAATAATGAAAAATTCATCCTTAAAACAGTTTCATTCTTCCCATTAAAGGCAAATGAGCATTAAGAAATGTATGTTTTGTTTTTCTAATACCTAAGAATAGTAGTCAAACCAATTTAAGGAAGTAGGTGTGCCCGCAATTTTTAGCACAACAAGGGTGCCGCGGCGAAAAAAAGTTTGGGAACCCCTGTTCTAGAGTGCTCCAGGGTTAAGAGTTTCGGGCCAGAAGAAGATGCTGGACCAACCGACTGGGCGAAAGTCCTTCCTGGGCCTTGTGATATATATATATATATATATATATATATATATATATATATATATATATATGCCCTTGTATGTTTTACGACTCCGTCAGTTTTGATTTTTTTTTTTTAACATATTGCTAGTATATGATACTTACAAGCAACCAACCCTATATACATGAATAAATTAGAGGCAAAGATTAGGGTGGGACCCAATTTGTTTAATATATATATATATATATATATATATATATATATATATATATATATATATATATATATATATATATATATATATATATATATATTTTTATAATATTATATATATACAAATATTTTTTTTATATATAGATTTATATATATACACTATATCTTACACAGTATAATTAATTCAAGTTTTGCTAAAAAATGATAATCCACACATGAGCCCAATATTTATAAATATTTCATAACTTACGAAAAGTTTTATTTCAAAATGAGCATAACTAGTAAGAAGTCTTATTATATTAAATAGTGTTTCCTTTTTAGTTTGAAAGTAAGAATTTAATATTTCTTTCCCAAAATCGGTTATAATATCTTCTATCAATTGGTGTTTATAACGTGTAACTTTTCCCTCGTGAATGCTTAGTAAACATAGCCCATTTAATCTTTCGTTGAAAATAGTTGACCTTAGCCACGTTGTAACACATCGTAAGGTACTAAACGATCTTTCAATTGTACAAGTAGTCGGTGGAAGTGTGAGAAGTACTGTGATAACTTATGCAACTGCTGGGAAAAATATGCAATGATTTTGTAGTAATGTGCTGTAACTCATTTTCTCATCTATTTGTTCCCTATTTGATTCCTCCCGAAATTAAACAAAGATTTTGCTTCACCAATTAGGTGGTCAATGTTATATTTAGTTATAATGGATTCAATTTTTTTTAATATTCTGATTTGGTTAATTTTCTTATTTTAACTGTGTGCAAAATGCAAAGAAAGGCAGATGTTATATTGTGCTCCGAAAATTTGATACTCAGAGATGAAATGAAGAATCAAGGTAACGTGTAAATGGCGAAACTCTGAAGCAATCCTCAGCAGATCTTTTTGATGTCCCTGAGGCTGGGAATCTTTTGGATACTGCACGTGATAATGAAAAATCTTCAAAATTCTTAGATTTTTTAAAAACTCCTTTAAAAAGAGACTGCATAATTTTAACTTCTATCGGTATATTTGCTGCCAAATTTCTGCGTGACGTACTTTCACGAAATAATTTTATAAATTGTTTTACAATTTCAACAGTGTTTCGAAATTCTGGAATAGCATTTAGATCATTAATTACTAAATTTAAACGATGAGAACAACAATAAAAAATTGGCTTTAGGGTACTGATCTCTTATTAACTTTTGAACTCCATTTTCTTTGCCAGCCATGGTGGAGCACAAATCAAACCCAAGTCCAACAAGTTTACTCATATATATATATATATATATATATATATATATATATATATATATACAGTATATCTACTATATAGATATACTGCTGCCAACTGCCGTTTAATTTCTCAATATCTTCTTAGCTATACTTATATATATATTGTATATATTTCGTGTAGTAGACAATATAGCTCTTGCTATATCTTCAGCTTTCAGTTTTTCAAGAGGAGTAAAGCCTAGAAATTTTTCACGTACATTGAGATCCTTATCAACGAAGCGAACACCAGTCGATAGCTGTTCTTTCCCGGATACGTTTGTTGTCTCGTCTGCTAATAGGGAAAACTATTCACAATTGTTCACTTCATTCACAATTTGATTACATATCAACTTTCCACAAATAAATATGTTCATTCTGAATCATGTGTGATGTGTATTGTCCCACAAGAACGACATCTCCAGTTTCTACTCTGGATTTAAGCAAATCGGAAAAATTGCCGTTATCTGCAATGCTACCTCGAATAGCGATATCATGGGTGCCACAAAATATTAAGGTAGAAATTATAGGTACCAATTTTTGCCTATTTTTTTGAAAAGATAAGTGCTCAACAGCATGCAGTTGTTCAGTTGCACTAACACGCTTATGTAAAATTATTCGTTTGAAATTCTTTGCTGCTGGGCATCTTTATGCCATTCTGAATTTATGGACTTGCACGTGAAAGCATGTCTTTATATTTTCTAAATGGTTTTACGATAAATGAGCCAAATATACCTCTTTTGATAGAAAGTCTAAATCAGTCACGCAATCTAAAAACGGTCCTTTCAATATTTTAGAATACGCTAGCTAAGAATTGTGCAGATCTAGCCATTCACATTTCTCTCTTCAATATCTTTAAAATTGTACGCAATTGTTAGTTTGTACGGTTTCGTTAATAAGTTAAACTTTAATTCATTTTTAATATTGGTTCTAATTATGTAATTTCCAGTATCAAGGACAATTTCCTCTTGGTATGCTATATTCCAAGTAGCAACATTACTAACTTTAGCATCATTAACAGGATTGGCCTCAATACCACTTGAATTATCATCAGCATTACTAGAACTACCACTAAATGAGTGAATTATTGTTATCAATCCTAGACCTTTTAATTATAAACTTATCCATATTTCAGTATTACTTTGTCAGATAATAATATTAATAATATGTGTACCCACTCCGCTAGTTCCATCGGCATCTCAAGCATACAAGCAGTTACCTCGCTTCCCACGCCTATCTGCAAACATTTCTTCCCATCAACAGTTCTCTATATCTTATCGCACAGTTCCTATTATGATGTAGAGTAAATAAAAAGATATTATGCATCTAAAGTCTTAATATCTTGTTAAAAAAATACATACAATTCAGAATTATTTTCAAACGTGTTCGATTCTCGGATTGGGGCAACAACGAATGTATGGATGGGGGTATATATGAGCGACATTACAAGTGTAGGGGGAGCCAGGGTAGGCATGGCCCTCCCCTACATTTCCAGTAACAAAGTATCTCAAGATAAAAAAAATAGTTTATATATATACTGTATATATATAATATATATATATATATATAACTTAATAATAACCTTTATCATATACTTATATATATATATATATATATATATATATATCTTTATTTGCCTCTATATATAGCCTTAACTGCTGTATATATATGTTTAAATGTTGTGATCTTAGAAAAATTTCATTGCGGAAAGTTCATGTGAGGTTGAAAATCTAGGGAGGGGCCATGGCCCTACCCTGCCCCCCATAACGGCGCTTGTGTATATATATATATATATATAACCTTATATATATATAACTTTTACTTAACTAATATAATATATATATATATATATAGCAACATATATATATATACTACTCTTCATATATATATATATATATATATATATATATATATATATATATATATATATATATATATATATATATATATATATATATATATATATATATATAATATAGCATAACAACCCAGTTAACCAATAATATATATATAACTATAATATATATATATAGCATAACCAACAACAACATATATATGCATAACTATATCTTTCATAACTGCTGCTATATAATATGCCTGCTCATATATATATATAAGGAAGTTTAAAAGAAAGATGTTTGGAGTGTATGGGAGGAAAAAAAACACTTTAAAGAGATGCATACGTAGGAGAAAAAAAAGAGTTAAATGAGGAGTTTGGAAGGAGGATGAATGGGGACTTACAAAGGGAATAGGAACCTCTTCTGGAAGGAAGCGCGAAAGGTTAAGAATGTGAATAAGGGGAATCTGCTTAGAATAATGAATAGGGATGATGCTTTCGTAACTGATGAAATGGATGTGAGAGGAGTGTGGAAGGAACACTTCGAAAATGTGTATAACATTGGTAGTATGAAAAGAGGTGATAGTGAATGATATTTTGATGGTGTAAGAAGAAATAGGTATTTTGGGGATGAGGTAATTGAGAGGGGGGGAGGTAATGGG
>JABUQX010003738.1:15000-32500 GCA_015478945.1 Trachelipus rathkii | reverse complement strand
TAAAGTGAGGGAGATTAAATTTAGCAGGAAACACAGGAGATGGAAGAGAATTCCACAGAACAGATGTGGCAGGAAAGAAGGAAGCACCGCAACGAACTAGCCTGGAGCCTTTGCTTGCTCTTGTCTAGTTTTCTTTCAGATCGTTCCATTTCAGCTCTTGCTGATGGAGCAACCTCTTCGTCCTTTCTTATTAATTGTGGTGTTCCTCAGGGTTCTGTTTGATCTCCAACTTTATTCCTACTTTTTATCAACGATCTTCTTAGCTGCACTTCTAACTCTGTTCATTCTTATGCCGATGACTCAACTCTCCATTCTTTCACTCATTTTAATTGTGCTCCCTCGTTTGTATCTAGAGTTGCCTCTCGTCTACAACTTTCTGATTCAATTTTTGCCGATTTGGTCGGAATTTCTCAGTGTTATAACCGCAATCTTGTGAAGTTCAACTCTTTAAAACTCAACTTCTTCATATCTCCCTCTCTAAAATACCTCCCAACTTTACTATCCCATTTGACGGCTCTAATGTCTTACCCGTAAACAACATAAACATTCTAGGACTAAACATAAATAGTGAATTGTCTTGGAGACCTCACATCACATCGGCTGCTAAAATGGCCTCAAAAAAGCTGGGAATTCTGTTCAGATGCGTGAATTTTTTTCTTCTGCTCAGATACTCCAGTTATATAAAGGTCTTATTCGCCCCTGTATGGAATACTGTTCCCACATTTGGGGTGGATCCGGTTCCACCCTCCTTTTGGATAGAGTCGAAGCTAAGGCAAAGAGGCTTATAAACTGTCCTATACTTTCTGACTCCCTTGACCCTCTTTCTCTGCGTCGTGACGTTGGTGCCCTATCTCTTTTCTATAGGTATTACAACGGCAGGTGCTCGAGAGAATTGACCTCTCGCATTCCTCCACCACTGCGTCGCCCTCGTAACACAAGAGGTGCCTTGCTCTCATAAAAATTGTGTGAATATTGGAGACTCAAGGATCACTCGTTGTGGTACCTCCTTCTTTCAGCCATCTGTTTTGTTGGGAATAACACCTTCTTTTATTTTCCCCACCCAACATTCAATCTTTCTCTATTTAAGTCCCACGTCTGCGCTCACCTGAAGGAATTGCGTTAGGTAAGGGACAGGGTGGGTTTACTTTCCATTTATTTTAATTTGTTTTTCTTTGCAATTTTTTATTTATTTATTTATTTATTTATTTATTTATTTATTTATTTATTTATTTATTTATTTATTTATTTATTTATTTATTTTATTTTTTGCTTTTCTTGATGGTTCTGATTAAGAGTTTCTATGTTTTCCCAAAGAAATATATATATATATATATATATATATATATATATATATATATATAACAATATATATATATATATGCTATAACCTTATACTTATATATATATAACCTACTCTATATATAACTCGAGCTAGATATATGTATATATATATATATATATATATATATATATATATATATATATGGTGAAGTTGCATAATAAACGCCAAATTCAGCGCGAGCCGAGCAAAACCTTAAATTCTATTTGTTGTCTTATTTAAAGGTTTAAAAGTTACTTGCAGTTTATCCTGTGAATTATACCTATAAACAGACTTATGATCATAAAAAGAAATAATTTATTTAAATAAAAATTAATTGTTTATTTTTAATTGAGTATACGCATTTTCCCCGAGTATATATATTATATATGTTTATATATATATATATATATATATATATATATATATATATATATATATATATATATATATATAGTATATAATATCTTAATATATACATATATATATTTGTAATAATATATATAACCAACATATATAATAATATATATATATATATATATATATATATATATATATATATGGTTAATGAAACTACTCCTGGAGATTTTCTGCGGACTATACATGATACTTATATATATATATATATATATATATATATATATATATATATATAACATATAATAATAATAATAATAGCCAATAATATATGGCATAACATATAATATGTTTTATGCACCCAGAGATATAATACACACTCTTCCTACATATATCGCTCTTTGCTGTCTTATATATATATATATATATATATATATATATATATATATATATATATACTTATATATATATATATATATATAAGGATAAATATTTTTTAGCGTTCTGTAAAAATGAATAAATTTTCAAATTTTCTTATGCCGTTTTCTCTCATTTCATTTGTGTTCCACATTAGCTGAGAAAAAAAATCGTTGAAAAAAAAAAAAAGTTTTCTATCAATAATGATAATACTTTCAAGTAACCTTACATATTGATGCTACAAGATGCCCACAATGTTTTATTAAAATTGATTATGTCAAACTGGAATTAGACGTGATTGAAATGATGACCTATCTTTGTTTATTTATATTTTTTAGAATTTTAAAAGTAAATGATCAAATATTTATTACCACACTATATTCAAGTAATTTCATGCAATTTTTTTTTTGAAACATCTTGAAAAATAAAAATTTTATAAACTTTTTAGCGGAAGAAGTAAGAAATTCAGAATTTGGGATCCACCCTTTAAAAAAAATCACCTGATGAATTTCCCCGAAAACAATAATTTCATATGATATAAAAGTTACTCTTCAATTCCACATTTTCATATAAATTGATAGAAAACACATTTTTGAGTAGAAACTATGTTAAGCTAAAGTAATGTCGCTTTAAATATTTTTATTAAGTTTCTTTTTAAACTATTTATAATTTTCGGTTTATTTAAACTTAACATAGTATCGTGTTACTTAATAAATCAAATGCATTTATTTTTAGTGATTAATATTTTAGTGATTAATTATTGCTGTCATAAAAAGCTACTAAATAAGTATAATTTAGGTAGATTTTTTTACCAATATTAATCACTAAAAATACATGCATTTGATTTATTAAGTAAAAAAAAAGAATAAAAAAGAATAGAATAAAAAAAGTTGAATAAAAAAAAATTCAGTAAATGTTTTAAGACTAGGAGGAAACCTTCGTACCCTTTAAAAATTTAATAGAATCTTGGAAACAAGTTTTATTTTTAATTCAAATTTCTTAACGAATTATTGTGAAAGATTTTTCAATCACGAGCAGAAATAGCTCTCTCTCTCTCTCTCTCTCTTCTCTCTCTCTCTCTCCTCTCTCTCTCTCGTCCTCTCCTCTCTCATCTCTCTCCTCTCTCTCTCTCTCTCTCTCTCTCTCCTCTCTCTCTCTCTCTCTCTCTCTCTCTCGATATATATATATAATAAATTATATATATATTATTATATATATAAACTATATATATATATATATATAACATATATATATATTAATATTATACTCACTATACTATTATATATCTATATATAGTATATATATTTATATATATAATATATAATATTTTAAGATTATATATATATATATATATATATTAATTTAGTATATATAAGTATATAATATATATATGCCAGCCTCTAGAAAAGGCCACAACTCATATCTCAAAAACTTACTCAGCTATCCGGAAAAAGGATACATTGCTGAATGCCTGGCAAATTTTACCGAGGGAAACTGTTAAAAAAAAAAAAAAAAAAAAAAAAAAAAAAAAAAAAAAAAAAAAAAAAAATCATATCTCGAAAACATACAAAAGCTACAGCAAAATGAAATACATTTTTTGGAATCCTTGGAAAATTTTGGTTCGGGAAATGGTAAAAAAAATAAAAAAAAAAAAAAACAAGAAAATTGGTCCTATTTTAGGGGGGACAGGTGCTGGACATAGTATATTAACCAATAAATATTATTTGTAAAGGATATACCCAAAGCAATTAGGGAACGCTCGAGCCACGGGAACACAGATGCCGCCTTACACCGATCCCTAATCGATACCCACAAGGCAATGCTCATACCCTATCGCGCTCGCCCCTTCTGCTATATCGCACCCCAGATCGTGACACCGTTTTCCACTACTACCCTATACGACCTCCTCCTATTATATCTAGTCAGATGTCGCAGGTCGGAACCCATCGCCTTTTGCACTAAGATAATCACTCTCCTCCTGCCGTCGTTTCAGCTCCTCCTGACACCCACCAATTCCTATACACCAAAGGCATGCGGGACTGCTGTTTCTCGCGCAGACCACTCCCGGCACAGGGGCTCGATGAATAGTCAGTCCCTACCCGTATTCCCCCGGAACGCCGACAACCCCCGATCTCCTTGTGGCGCGCCTCAACGTTCGGTCTTCTCATACCTGCGGATTAACCGCTTGGGTATTCTTTAGTTAAAAAAAAAGCAAATAATTTATAGAAAAGTCTATTTATTTTAACAAAGTAAACCAATAAAAGGTCTCTAAATAGGCCTCTAATCAATTACTATAATTATTTAACAATAATTATTTTATTTTTTTTATTTTTTTACATTATTCCTATCCAAACAATGTTTACCGAGGATTCCACAAAAAAACTGTAATCTCCTTTCGGCTGTACGCATATCAGTATTTTTGAGATATAATTTTTGTTATTTTTTTTTTATTTTTTTATTTTTTTTACATTGTCCGCACTAAAAATTGGACCAGCATCACCACAATGTATTCTATTTCCTGGTAGCTTCTGTGTAGTTTTTGATACGTTGAATTGGGACATCTTCTAGGCTCCTATAAATAATATATATATATAGTGATATATATAATATAATATATATATGATATATATATATATATAATATCAAATATATATATAATATATTATATATATATATATATATATATATATATAATAAATATATATATATATATATATATATATATATATATATATATATATATATATTATATAATACGGTATATATATAATATATGCCTAAAACTAAAGAAGTTACCCGCATTATATCTTGAAAACTAAGATAGTACAAGAAAATTGATAAACACTATATGTAATCAGTGTTTGACAATTCGTATGGAAAATGAAAAAAAATATATATTTTTTTATATATTTTTATTATATTCCAAAGCCTGACGAATAAGTTACCGCTGATTCCAATAACAGTTATATGGAATCATTCCGTGTTGAAATTTGTATAGAAAAGAAAAACCATTTTTTTCATACTAACATAATTGGAATTCAAGCTTATGACCATTCGAGTAAAAGTTCTAGGCCGACGGTGGGACAGAGGTGAGTACGAATTCCCCCCCGTCGTCCCTTAGGAGCCGAGACGATCGCGACTCTTTGCGGTTTAACCCTGGGCTGGGTATTCTTTTAGTTAAAAAAAAAAGAAATCTTTCTATTGTTTATACAAATTATCATTACGCTGATTCTAATGATGTTATTAGTTTCTACCTATCATAGTTTGAGATATAAAAAAATAAAAAAAATTAAAATTTTTTTTTTTTTTTCAGTTTTTCCATACAAATTGCATACCGCTGATCCAATTATTCTATCATTCTTCTTGCTAACCTAATCCATAGACCTTTGAGATATTGATGGCGCCGGTAACTTCCTAGTTCATACTATATAATATATATACCTTATATATATGATATTATATATATAATATATCATTATATATATATCATATACCTGCATAATATTATATATATATATATATATATATATATATACTTATATAATACTATATATTAAATTAATATATAATATATTATATTCAAGTGTTCTAAAAGCTGACATTAATGTAAACTCGAGAACGCAGCACTACAGTTACACAAAATTATATATTTGGAACATGCAGCCTTCCCTAAATGATAAGGAGGAGCTATATATTTATAATTTTTCTTTGATTATGTATTTTTTTTTTTTTGCATCTATTCAGCTCAGAAACATACTTAACACAAAAAAAAGATTTTCACCACCATTTAGGAGGCGCTCGAGCACAACGGGGGACAGAGTAGAAACGACCAGCTGCCACCCCCCGTCGCACTTCCCGGAGCGGTACCATGTAGAATAATTTTAGTTAAACAAAAAGACATAAATTTTACTTCCACTTTAGCACTTTGGTACTTCACATATAACTAAAGGACAAACGCATATATGCTAAACCGCAAAGACTGGCAAATCAGTGAGTCCTCTCGCCTCCCACGGGGTTGACGAGGGGACTTCGTCCTTGCCGCTCTTTCCTCCCACGTCGGTACCGAGCCCCCCATAAAACTATTGAAAAATAAACATTCATTCTTAGAAAATTTTCCGACGACATAAATGCCCAAAAAAAAAAAAAAAAAAAAAAAAAAAATTTTAAAAAACCCCTTCCTAACAATTTCACTGGATTTTCCAAATATCATAACTTTGTCTTTACTATTGTAGGTGCTGCCGATATGTCCTCGACGTACCATCTGATGTCAGCTTAAGACAACTCTAGGAACCATAATAATCCTATAATCGAACGACTATTAAATATATATCATATAATATATATATATATATATATATATATATACTCTATATTAAATATAACTATATATAGATATATATTAAATATTAATATATTATATTATATATATATAGTATATATTAGATATTATATAGGTATATTATACATATATATTGTTCTCTGTGATGTTGTGTATGGATTACTATATAACCTGTAGTGAAAGAATGTTCCAGCAACTACCAGTTAATTCACAATCAATGTAACCCGACATCACCTAACACTTTATATTAACCTTGCACTTGATATGAGGTATAATATATATCTTACTATATACTATATATTATATAATATATACTATATATATATCATACTATTATATTAATATATAATTTATATATATATATATATATAATATATATTATATATATACTATATATATAATATTTATATTATATATATATATATTATATATATATATATATATCTATAATATATAATAAAATATAATAAATATAATATATTATATATATCAGTATATATATATAATTATATATATATATATAGTACTATATATAAGAAGTTCACTTTAATAATAGCACTACAACTCAACTATACTACTACTACTAATACTACTTGAACTACCCCTACCTCACTACTACAGCAAACCAGTATAAACAATAACGTAAAATTTCCAAACATGACAATTAAAATTATTAATTTAATTGTCTCCTTCGAAGTTCACTACGAGATCTTGTGTGATTAAAATATCAGAAAATGGAATAACCAATGAGATTTATTATATATAAATATAATTCAAAACTATAAATATATATTATATAATACTAATAATATATATAGTATATATATATAATATATATAATATTATATATATATATATATTATATTAATAATAACTATATAATATCTTATATAATATATATATATACTATATCTATATTATATATTTATTACAAAACGAAACGAAAATAATTAATTACAAACAAATAATTTTTTCTTATTTTTGCTTTAGTTGTTATATTGTTCTTATCAAATGGCCACAAAATATCCCAATCTCGGTTTTATACATAAACTCTCTCTCTTCTCTCTCTCTTCTCTCCTCTCCCTCTCCTCTCTCCTCTCTCTCTCTCTCTCTCCCTCTCTCTCCATCTCTCTCGCTCTCTTCTCTCATCTCTCCCTCTCTCTCTTTTTTTTTCTCATTATTAATGTAAATACTATAATTACTCCGTAAAATCAGCTTACATCAAACAACTATATCTTAGGAAAACTCAGCACTCGATAACTTACACCACACAACACACACACACCACAACAAACCACACCAACACACACACACCACACACCACACACACACACACACCACCACCCACACACAAAATCACTAACTATATATATACTATATACTATTATAAACATTAATATAATATAGTATATATATATAATATATATAATATATATGATATACTATATAATATATATATATATCCAATAGGATCCTTTTAGGCGGGGCCGGGGCCGGGCCGGGGCTGCTCTATTTAGCCGGGGCCGGGCCGGGGCCGGCCGGGGTTAGCTAAAACTAGAAATGTAATTCAAAAACACTGAAAAGTCTTAAAACTTAGGTAATGAAAACTAAATATAATTTCAATTAATAATAATTTTAAATTATAAAAAAAGGTAATTATTTCAAATTCAAATTAAATAACAATAATTTTAGAAAGAAATCTTTATAAATAATGCAGACTATGTTAAAGTGTATTAAATATATATATAATATAACATAATACTATATATATATTATATATACTTATATATATACTATAACTAGTATATATATATATATATATATTAATATACTATATATATATACTATTATTATATATACTATGAATATATATATATATATTATATTCAATTAAATACAAATAATTTTGAAAAGAGCATTCACGAAATATATCATTGAAAGGGATGTTTTTTTTAAGAATTTACTGAAATAAATAGAAACATTAATATTTTACAATTTAACTTTACTCTTCCCTTCCCGCGTGCTATCTACCTTGATATACCAAATTTTCGAATATTCTATGTTATAACCAACGCGGAAATATTATATCATTGGACCTCATTAATTTGAAAACAGAGTAAAACCAAAAAAAAATTGAATTAATATCTTAGGTATTCTATGAAATTTAGTCCTTCTAAAAGTCTACTTATTCTTAAAAGAATTAAAATATATTTTTTATTTCTGTTGATTTAACCCTCATATTATTTAGTGCAATCTTACAGTTAACCCTGGTAGAAACCCCGTGTTTGCCTATTTCGTGCTGACCGGGGCCGCGCCGTCAGGCCCCGCCAGGTTACCCTAATCCCAGACAGCAATGTACAACTTGCTGTGAAATTTACTAAGCTTTGACTTTTAAAATTGTATGGAAACCTCTACATCAAGTTTTCAAAATTAACTGAAAGTTTGAGGAAACTTGATTTTAAATCTGTGAAGAAAGATTTAGAAGTATGCAGCAAGAACCTATGCTAAGACTTATATATATATACATATATATATATATATAAGCCTACCTTACCTAACAAGCGATACATCATACTAACTATATATGCTTATAATATATATATATATATATATCATATATATATATATATACCTATACTATTATATAGTTCTACCCCTAAAAGACAATAACTAACCCAATCCGGTATAGAACCAGTAATATAAAATTTGACATCCCTGAAGAGGTGCTCATCGATCCCCAAAAAGTTTGAAATTTCTTGTTTACAATTTTATCTATACTATTATATATTATATACCCTAATATAATAATATGATATTATACATATAACAATATATATATATACTTATATATATATACATAACATCTTTATATATATATATATATTATACTAATATACTAATATATATACTAATATATATATTAGAGAAGAGAAAGAAGAGAAGAGAGAGGAGGAATAACGTCAGAGAGTGGACGACAGAGACCGGTAATTCACAGACACCACGTTTCGGTCAAACTAGGACCCATCATCAGGTCTTAAAAAGTTAAAAAATTCTAACATTAAAATTAAAATAAATTATTACAAAATAAATTACATGCACGGACCAAACATTCAGCATCAAACGCTCAAAATAATAATAATAATAATAATAATAATAAGTAATAATGAATATAATTATCCAATAATAATACTAATACATATCAATAAAATATCCAATAATATAATAAATAAAGTACAAAGACACCAACCAAAAAATAAATTCCTCAAATATTCATTCGAAGAAACTAGCATCCACACAATTAAATTCACAAACAAATTAATCCAATTTTATCTATCGTCAGAATAAAATAATAATAATAATAATCAATAATAATTAATAATAATAATAAATAATAAAGCAATAGTAATTAAAATTCCTGATATTAAAAATAATAATAAAAAATAGCCAAAACTTTCATTGATAATAATAAATAATAATGAATAAATAATAAAATAATATAGAATATAAAAAATTATATAATAATGACAAATCTAGGAAAACATAAAAAATTATTAATTAATAATAAATAATCATTCATAATAAAAATATGAAATAATATAAAACAACAATGAATAATAATAATAATCGAACACACTAGGAAATAAAAATAATACTCGAAAACACTGTATAAGATATAAAATAATAATAATCAACACTAGAAAATAAATAAAATAATATAATAATAATACTCGAAAAAGCTGGAAAATATAATAATAATAGCAATAATAATAACTTAAGACAAAATTAAAATCAAAGACAATGCACATATTCACCAGTCTGAGCTGGTCAGGAGACTAGAAGGCTAAGCTAAATAGAAAAAGGATACCAGAAACAGCTACGCGAACGCAGCGGAGCAATAGAAGGATGCTTGTTGAGTGACAAAAGATCTTTCCTTGTAGAAGTGCTGCAAAAATAAATACAATAAATAAATAGTTAAACAAATACATTTTTAATATATATAATTGCGTAGAGTTATTGTTACTTGCTTTAGTATCATTGGTTTGCTGTTTATTAATGTATACAACGACTTCAAAGAATAAGTAAGATGAGAGCTGAGACGGTGAAGCATAAATCTTAACATGTTGAAATACCAAAGGTGGGCACAAGCACATATATAGAACTGCTCCGACAGGAAAGCCTCCGTTCACGACAGGACACAAATTCCTATTCTAATGCCCATAATGCTCGCCTGCCTAGATCTGCAGTATCTGTATAGTGAACCTACATAGTGCCTCCGACTCACATGCTGAGAATGTGTTTTGTAAGCACACCTAGATCCTAAACAGAAAACGGGGGGCCCACAAAAAAGCCTGCATCTTTGAAATGAAAGAGAGAACCCCAATCCTAAGCGAGTTAGACCAAAACAAGACTTCACAAACAATTGAGGAAAGAAACGATTCATGTCCAGGCTTCCCATCAATAAGGACTACCTCACATCTAGGTTAATCCACAGCGTCATCGGGTTCACATGCTCCAACTCGTGCTAAAAATTTAAACTACCTTTAAACATCTGAGAGGCTGATCCCACTTTGTGGGTTCCGCCGCCTCGTCGTTCCCAGCTTGGCACAATAATTCCCAACATCTATTTTTTTACTCTGCTCACCCCTATAACTACCTAAGTTTATATTTATATCTTTATCATATATAATATATAGTTATATAATATATAATATATGATACCACTAGTATTATATATATATATACGTATATATAATAATAATAGTACTAATATTATATAATCTATATATATTATATATATAATTAGGGGACGATTAAGAATTTTTTAACTATGACGATGCCGATCTATAGTAGATCTTTGACCGATGACGATCTACAATTAACTAATACTATATTTTTAAATCTTTATTATTTTAATATGCTTTTAACAATTTATGAATAAAGAAGAATTAATCTTTGCTCATCTTAAGCCTCTATTTAAATCATGTGTAACATACACTCTAAGAATCCCCATTAATACATAGGTGTTCTTTATACATCAAACAGACTAACAGAGTACCTATTTCCCTCAACATCTCCCTCTATCTTCTCACTCCTTTCTTCACTCTTCCTCGCTTTGATGAGCTCCTTCTTCATCTCTCATAATCTCATCCCATACACTCCATGCACCAAGATTGAGCAGTCTGTACTTCATAATCTTTCTCCTTCCGTTGGTTCTAATAACCATTCCCGCTTAACATCACCCTACCAGACAATCATCCATTCTGATCCCTGTCAGGGTCTGTGTCAATTATCCCAACTCTAATATGTCTTACAGTATCATAGTACAGAATTGCGTTCCATAAATCCCCCAAAATAGCCTTTTTTTAATTTAAATCTATCATTACTTTCATTTTCTCCATAGTCTGTCTCCCTATTAACCACGGAATTTCACCCTTTACCACTTCTGTCCTAATCCAAAATTTATGTTTAATCAATAATAATCTACCTTTGTTATATAAAAAAATAATGCAGAAACAAAAATACTACCAAACATGGATGATTAGATATATGTAACTTTATCATTACATTATTCATAACACTTACTTAAAGAAATCTGATACATCTTTAAAAGAGCCCAAGTCAGGAATTCTACAACGTTTTCTGACCCAATCACTCTCTCTCTTTTATGTTCCTCCCAGACCTACTCTCTCTCTCTCCTCTCTCTCCCTCTCTCTCTCTCTCTCTCCTCTCTCTCTCTCGTCTCCTCTCACTCTCCCTCCTCATCTCTCCTTCTCTCTCTCTCTCTCCTCTCTCTCTCATCTCGCCTCTTCTTTTCATTTTTCTCGTTTTCAATTCTCCATTTCCAGTTCTATCTCTTTTTTCGGGCAATTAATACAGCATAGTTGCGGTACCTTGGAATTATCAGCAAACTTCAGCAGCACTGATCCACCTCCCACCCTTGATCGAAGGTTTTTCCTTTGTGTTTGTTCTTTCGGGTATATGTAGTCCCCCTAGCAGCCCCCCAGGTTCTCATTGCTCTATTTTCCCAATTGTGGGCTTGAAAACTCCTTTCTTCCTTTCTTTTCTGCCATTCACCCTCTTCTTTCTCGGCGAATATTCTCAGCAATGTTTCTTTCATATTCCTAGATGATATACTCTCACTTCCCACTGAGGCCAGCACTAACTGTTTCTTTGTTTCTTCCAACCCTAATCTATCTAGCAATAGATAACCTTTCATCTCTTCTCCTACAGTCGCTCCAGCCTTCTCACACTACTCATAAATTCCCTTAAACCTCTGAATATACGCTCGCATATTCTCCTCTTTCTTACTTTAAATGTTAAACAAACATCTCAATCTATTGAATCTATCACTCACCAAATTTCCACCACATACTCCCTTCAGGGCCTCTACTATCAAATTTATTCCCCCTTTTCCTTTCAGTCTTTCATCTGGTATTTCTCTAATCACCTTAAATGTCTCTCCTTTCAAACTTAATTTTACTTCTATTCCTGGGAACCTTGCAATTCCATCCAATCATATTTCAAACTCCTCATCATCCTCCCCCCCAAATCTCGGACAGCTATTGTACTTATGCTCTCTCTCTCTCTCTCTCTCTCTCTCTCTCTCTCTCTCTCCTCTCTCTCTCTCCTCTCTCTTCTCTCTCTCTCTCTCCTCTCTCTCTCTCTCTCTCTCTCTCTCTCTCTTCTCTCTCTCTCTCTCTCTCATCCTCTGAGCCTCTCATCTCAATGTATATACTGTGTTAAATAATAAACTGTTTAACAAAGAAAATATGATTATGCAATATTAAAATTTCAAATTACCTTTACTAACATTGCAGATGGGATGATAATGTATTGATGAAATTGGAAAAGTTATAGTGAGATAGAAAAGTCGAAAAAAAAAGATCAATGTTAATGATGTTAGTAATTGATTTTCTTTATTGTAAATTGGAAAGTATCAATCAAAACTCTCAAACAGATAGCTTATTCGCTCTTATAAATGTTCCATCAATATTATTTAGGTTGCTAGGTTTATTTTCTCTTCTTTGATTTTCAACAACAATTGTTTCTTTTTATTTTTCATTCATAGGTAAATTAATAATTCTTTTTCTTTGTAACTTAACTCTAATAAGTTTCTTCTTAGAAATTAATCTTATCAACATAGATTCAATGATTTCAATGTTTATTATTTAACATTTAACCTATCATCTGAAACAATAAAATAGATATTAATCAACTATTTTTTTTGACTTTTTATTAACCTGTCACAAACCAGCTATTATTAAATTTACTGACCTTCTCAGTAGATTCCCTTCTTTACCCATCCCACTGAAAATCTTACTCTATAATTGTTCCCATTCCTACCATCACGTACCTACAGAAAATCAATATATATATATCAGTGATGGGCGAATCCGGCAACTTTTGGATTCGAATCCGAATCCGAAATCCGTGTGTGTGGAAATGCTCGAATTACCGAATTCCGAAATCCCGATCCAGCACCTTCGGGATTCGAGATCCGAATCGTGTTATGGAAAATGTTTCGAAATCCGCATTCCGAAATCCCGACTACCACTAATAAGCTTGAATCCCGAATCCGAATCCGAATCCGGAATTCGAATCCTTCCCAATGTTTTTTTTAACAAAATTATACAACCAACCCAAAATATGACATGTTCTTTTCAAATATTATGGAATAGCATATGAATAATACAATTGTTTTTTTTTTTCATTTTTAATTTTTTTTTTTTTTGAAATGAGAATTCAAAAACATGTTATTTTCAGCGAAATAAATGAATTTTTTTATTTAAAATTATATAAAAAAATTTATATATATATATATATATATATATATATATAGTAGTATATATATTATTTATATAATATATATATATATATATATATATATATATATATATAATATATTATTATATATATATTATATATATGGTGAAATTTGGTTAAAGCAACACAACTTAGTATCTCAAAATACAAATAGTCTAACAGCGAAAAAAATAAAAAAAAGGGGAAAAAAAAAAATTACATTTTGCGGATCTGGTCCCATTTTAGTGCGGAAAATGTAAAAAAATAAAAAATAATAAATATATCTCAAAAACTAATATATCTAAAGCCGAAAAGGAATACATTTTGGAATCCTGGTTTTTTAGAATACATAATATCAAAGGAAACAAATTTAAAATTCTTCTTAATAATTATAGTAAAATGCTTAAAGAAGCAATTTAATAGAGAGAATATATTAATTTTTAAAATTGGGGTTTGATTACTCGTTAAAATAATAGACTTTCTTCTATTAAATTTGCTTTTTTTTTTACTAAAGAATACCTAAGGGTATAACGCACCGATGGCCAGGAGTTGGGGTCTTTCTGCCTCCCGGTGGACGACGGGGAGGGCCCCCGGAACCCCCGCTCTTTTGGTATTTGGGTGTCCGCGGGGATCTCCGCCATCCCTACGAAGTATGGAAACGTCCCTGTGTTTCCCCGTCGGCTCGGCCCCTACATTGCCGTGTAATACCTTTAACAATAATATTATATATATTATATATAATATATATATATATATATATAATAGTATATAGTATATATAATATATATTTATATAGTATATAGTATATATATATCTATTTTATATATATATAAATAATATATATTTATATATATATATATTATATATATTATTGATATACTACTTAAGACGTAGTGTTAATGTTTACGTTTGATTTTTCCTACCGCAAACCTTCCCTCCAACCCTGGCCGGTACACCCATTGGTATGTTCCAACTCATTCCAATCAATAAAACAGCCTAGCCCTCACCGGCCCTCTACATTCCGTGCACTTACGAATTGCTTTCCCCATATCTTCTCCGCCGAAGACCCAGATTCCTTTTTCTCAACATTTCACAAAATTAAATTACCCCCCTTTATTAATAAATCCTACCATATAGCCAAAAAAATTCTACAACCCCACTACACCAACAACATGAATAATAAATCTTTCCTTCTATACCCTTCCCAAATAATAAAAACCATTAAACAATTTCGCCAAACTATACATTTTCACCCCAAAATAACTCATTTACCTTAAAAAATCGTTTAAAACCCCCTACCCCCAACAACCCCAATACAAACTGCATATATAAAATCCCCTGTCAAATTGCCCATCCATATCATAGCGAAACCAATGAGAGTTTAATAAAAGAACCCAACAACATAGAAGATGATTAACACCGAAGACCGTATTAAATTCCTCTGGCTCACCCAGATCCCAACAATCATAACACGACACATACCAAAACATTCATATAAACCGCCATAAACATCAGAAAAAGAAAGATTAATAGAATTATTTACATATACAGACAACTAACACTACAACAAACAAAAGCGGAAAGTATCATCTGGATTATTTACAAATGCAATATGTTATCTCTAAAATTTCATCCTTTAAAAACAAATACAAACCCAACCAACTAAATTTAAGAATTTCCTTCACTTAATATTTACCTCAAAAGACCTTAAGTCCCTCTCTCCTAAACTTACTTTGAAAAATGGTTTAGCAAACTTCAAACGAAAGCTAGTTCATAATTATGTTGCTAAAATAAATGTGATTTCGTTTACTACCCTCCCACCCATCTTAATATATAATGTAATATTCCCCGCACGTTTGATTTTTCTTGATATTTCTAATTCATTAAACTCATAACAAACCCATTCTTTTTCGTTTTTTAAAATTAAGTTACATTCGATGTCAAAATTTTTTATTGAAAAAAAGAGGAATTCCCAATCATTGACGGTCGAGTGTGCTTACGCACAACCATTCCCGTACATAATGATGGACACCTCCATTAATTTAAAGTTTTTACGTTGAAGTTATAAATTTGAAATAAACTAATTTAAATTTAGATTTACCCCAATTAATATAAATATTAATAAATGAATATTATTAAAAATAACATCTATTCTTACTGATGAAAATCGTATATATATATATATATTACAATTTATAACCGCTCCCTAAAGAAAGATAGCCATATTTTTTATTTATATTTTATTTTTTTACATTTTCCCATCTAATATTTACCAGAATTCCAAAAAATGTATTCCTTTTCGTATTATTATTTATGAATTTTTTTTTTTTTTTTTTTTTTTTTTTTTTTTTTTTTTTTTTTTTTTTTTTTTTTTTTTTTTTTTTTTTTTTTTTTTTTTATTTTTTTACAAAGTTTCTTTCCGCAATTAAAAGTTGCGAGTGATCCAACATTAACCTTTCCCTGTAAGCTATTTGTGTTTTGAATATGGATCGATGATAGTTTGTGCTTTTAAAAACCAATATCACCTATATATATAATATATATTATATATTATATATATATATATATATATATATATATATATATATTATATTATTAGTAGGCCCTTTTTTATTTCGTCACGACATTTTATTTTTATGAAAAGAATTTTATGCCATTCGGGCAGAATTATTTTTTAAAAATTTTTAGTGTGAAGCTTTAAAGAATATAATATATATTATATTATTATATATAGTATTAATATATATATATATATATATATATATAATATATATATACATCTTATAATTATATTTTATATATTATATATATATATATAATATATCTTTATATTCTCTAAATTATATATATATATATATTATTATATTATATAGAAGAAGCAAACACAATCCATAGTCTCAAAAGACTAACAAAAGCTACAAGGAAAAGGAATACATTTGGGGGTTGGAATCCTGGAAAATTACGAGGAAAACTGTTAAAAAAAAAAAAATCAATCTCGAAAACTACATAGCTACAGCGAAAGGAATACATTTTTGGAATCCTGTAAAATTTTAGATAGGAAATGTAAAAATAAAATAAAAAATATTGGTTATAATTATAGTAATGATTAGAAGGCTATGTAGAGACCTTTTATTGGTTAATCGTTTAAAATAAATAGACTTTCTAATAATTTTGCTTTTTTTTTTTTTTACTTAAATGAATACCCTAAGGGTATACCGCACCGATGGCAGGAGTCGGGGTCCCTCTCGGCCTTCCCCGGGACTACG
>JABUQX010003738.1:0-7500 GCA_015478945.1 Trachelipus rathkii | reverse complement strand
ATATATTATATATATATATTTACATATATATATATAATATAATATATATATATATATATATATATATCTATATATATATATATATATATATATATATATATATATATATATATATATAAAAAAAAAAAAATTATTAACTTTTTATTTTTACACACGTTTCACTATCGTCATACATACTTTTGATTAAATTCAGAAGGCACATTTCCACCAAACACCAATTCAATTACACTGCCATAAGAGCTTACTTATTAATCCTTCTACGAAGTAGTGATACCTGTATACGTCAGATTTCTTCTGACGGCTAGAAGTGACGTCATAGACAACCAGCTGGCACAGCTAGTTCTAGCACTTCTAGCACGGCATATCCTACGTCAATAGAACTACACCTAATATTGGTGTCTCCCCTATGTTATAAGGTTAATGGGGAGTCGATTTGCTGTGCTTTTAAAATGGTCTACGTGACATTCTAGTATGAGTTATAACCCGCCCCCTTTTTCTAGCACCTCTAGTGGATATATGTATGTGATGGAATATACCGATATGGTTGTCGATTAGTACATCGATCGATCACCTGTGGGTTTATGATGGAATCGAGTCACTCCTAGTACGAATTAGTATTAGATATTACCCCCTACCCCCCTTTTCTAATGCATCTGTGCAACATTTTTGTTTCTTGGAGCTAACGAATCCGAGCTCGGTGTGACTAGTATGGTTTATTTGGAGGTATGTTCGATCGATCTCGCCCGCTATTGCCGAGTGTGCCGTTTCAGCCGTTACGTATTAAGCACACCGAAGCGTTTTGCGTGGCCTGGCTTACCCTTCATCAAAAGCCTATCATGACGGTGTCCAAGACAGGTGTAAGACATCCCAAATGAGATTCCTTGTGGTTACTTTCCCGAAAGCCAAGAGTCCCCATTTGGCCCTGCGGGGGGTCATTTATTTTGTTTCAATCGACTTCAATGAACCCAAATATCACTCTTAAGCACGGAGGTGTTAGAGACATGTATCCTCTTCCAAATTCTGGCATGTCTTCTTATATGTGTCCACATCGTTGCAATTCCAATGTTTTCAAGGCCCGCTACGTCCAAAGAGGGTGGGGGGCCCGCCCCCCAAAACCTAAAAATGGACTTAGAAGGCTGAAATTTGGTGAGCGTATAGAAGAGAATAAATGAAATAGAATGACGATGTTAAATTAAATGGCGAACCATATGGGCCAGAGCCGGAGCCGATTGCGGAGCCAGATTGGATAAACATAATTAACATATCTTAGCAACGGGTGGGTTAGAGATATCGTATCGTTTTCAAATTTGGTATGCCTTCTTTATATGTGGCAACATCGCTGCATCCAATGTTTTAACCCGCTACGTTCAAGTGGTGGAGGGTCCCCGCTCCCCAAAACCTTAAAATGGACTTAGAAAGCTGAAATTTGGTGAACGTATAGAAGAGAATGAATGAAATAGAATGGTGATGTTAAAATAACTGGCGTATCACATGAGCCGGAGCCGGAGCTGGTGGCGGTGGAGCCAGAGTCGGAGCTGGTGGCGGCGGAGACAGATTAGAATTCTGGCTCCAACCACATATTAGGACAAACGAGGTGTCTACATCTATGTTTTCAATGGTGTAGAACTCATTTCTGATGGTTTCAGAACCCCAAAATGAACTTGAGGGTCCCCCTGGAGGGGGGGGCCCAGGAAAAAAGAAGAAAAGCACAGAATGCGAGACAAAAAAGATGCAGGAAGGAAAAAAAGAAGAAGGAAGGAGAAAGGAATAAAAAGAAGAAGTAAGAACATTTAACCGGAGCCGGAGCTGGTGACGGCGGAGCCAGATTGGAATTCTGGCTCCAATCACATATTAGGACAAATGAGGTGTCTACATCTATGTTTTCATTGGTGTAGAACTCATTTCTGTTGATTTCAGAACCCCAAAAATGAGTTTTCAGGCATCCCTGGAAGAAGAAGAAGAAGGAAAAAAGAAGAAAAGCACAGGTGCATGACCGAGAAAGATGAAGAAGAAGAAGTAAAAGAAGTTTCGTAAGGCAGATCAAATGAGTCAATGGAGGTGTTGGTACCGACACTTCGGTGCGGCTCCGGTAACGGTGACAAGTTCAGCAAACAGTATTAGTGTCCTAATAATATTAGTGTCTAATATATGTTTTCAATGATGTAGACAGGCGGTTCCCAAAATGGGTGCCCGCCAGCAGTGTGCCAAGGGGTGCCGGCATAATTTTTCATTTTTACAAAACAAATTTTGGAATTAAGAGTACCAATTCTTTTTTATAATATTATGCATCGTCTACTACTCGCCGGCCATTTTGCTTGTAGTCTCGTGGTGCGCTTTAATCTCTTCAGGGCAGGTTCATCCCTATGATGTGAGAGAATTTATAAAAATGAAATGAAAATGCAACTTGAAGCTTCATATATTTGTCGTTTACGATTTTGCGCAAAAACTGGAACAACCTCATACTATGCCGATACACTTAATTAAACTTGCCTGAAGGAATGTTGTTACGTTGCCCATATTTAGGTTCACGATTATGCCAAGAACTATTGATACCTGGTGCAGCTATCCAAATAAACACAATAAGCATAAGCGAATTAACAATTCAAAGACAGTCGAGAAAGAACTTATAAGAAGATTGAAAACATGATTTTTTAGTTTACAGCTTGATGAAAGTACCGACGTAGCGGGACTTGAAGTTCTTCTTGTGTTTGTGAGGTACCCATTCGCAATGCAAATAGAAGAGGAACTTTTGATGAGCGAAGTGCTTGGACTTACACCACTGGCGACGAAATTTTCAATGCTATCGACAAATTTGTACAGGAAAATGGTTTGGAATGGAGCAAGTGTGTGGATATTTGCAGTGATGGAGCGGCCGCAATGGTTGGAAAAACGAAGGGAGCGGTGTCTAGGATGAAGCAAGTGGCAGAAAACGCCACCAGCAGCCACTGTGTCATACATCGGCATTTCCTGGCAACAAGCAAGATGCCACAAGATTTTTAAAAGTCATACTGGATGATGCTGTGAAGATAATTAATCATGTTAAGAGCCGCCCGCTTCAAGCACGCCTTTTAAAACTTACCGCCGAAGATATGGATATGGCTCACTTCCATCTCTTGCTGCACCCATAAGTGCGGTGGCTTCCAAGGGGAAAGATTTTAGCCAAACTGTTTGAACTGAACAATGCATTGGTGGTCACATTTACAGAGCAGTCTTTTATTCAAAAATTAACTGATGTCGATTGGCAGCTTAAATTGGGATACCTCTCCGACATATTCAAAAAAACTAAATGAAACCACCACATCTCTTCAAGGAAAGGGAGGAGCACAATTAGACAAAATAAAAGGCTTGCGCAAATTTTTTAAATTTTTTGAAGCGTGTGTTAAGAGCAGATACATCTCCAACTTTCCTCGGTTGCAAGAATTTGTCAAAACAAATGAGATCCAACTTCAACCGAACTTCCTCGAAATTATTACTGCCCACATCGAAGGTTTGGAAAAAACTATTGTTAAGTATTTTCTCGATTTTGATTCTGAGGATGTCTAGAACTGGATGACAAACACATTTTTGTGTGACCCGAAACGTAAACCTACTGGGATGACAAATGAAGCTTTTCAAAATCTGCTGGACATAAGTGAAGACCGCACTTTGAAACTTAAATACCACGAAGAGGGCCAAGAAGAAGAGTTCTTGATGCAAGTGTATGCAGAAAACTATGCTGTTGGCAAGATTGCATTAAAAAGACTTGTGCGTTTTATCCACTTATCTATGCGAGTCTGCATTCTCAGCGTATGCTTAAATAAAAAAGAGAGAGATACAGGAGTAAACTTTCAGCATCAAGTGATTTAAGGGTAAAATTGACAAAACTTCCCATAAACTTAAAAGAAAATAATGAAAAAGCCATAAAACGGTTTCATTCTTCACATTAAAGGTAAATGAGCATTAAATTTGCATTGTGTTTTCTTGTTTTCCTAAGACCTAAGACTAAGTACTCAAACCAATTTAGGAGTAAGTGTGCCGCGAATTTTTTTTAGCACA
Organism: Trachelipus rathkii; assembly: GCA_015478945.1. NCBI lineage: Eukaryota > Metazoa > Arthropoda > Malacostraca > Isopoda > Trachelipodidae > Trachelipus > Trachelipus rathkii. The sequence continues at coordinate 3,465 of JABUQX010003738.1, read as the reverse complement.
ACAAGGGTGCCGCGGTGAAAAAAGTTTCGGAACCCCTGATGTAGACAATGAATAACGTAGTTTCAACACTCTTAGAGGCAACCGTAAGACCACACCGGAATCCCCGCGAAAATATTATCTTTATTTTCAGAAAAAAAATCTGTTTCATTTAATAAAGTTTGTGAAAAACATTTTATTTTGATGAAAAACATTCTGTTTTGGAAAAACAATGTTTTCTTTTGAAAAAAAAAAAACATTGTAATTTGGTGAAAAACATTTTTTAAAAAACATTTTTGTTTTAGGAAAAAGTTAGTCAAATTTCCTTGAAAAATATGTTTTTTATGGACCCTAAAGCAGTAAAGCAGTGGCGCAAACAGCCCCCCAAGGGCCCCATACCCCACCCTCACCCCACCCCGTATTTTACTGCTTTACTGCTTTATCATAGTTATTAACAAAAATATATGTCCCTCCTTTTTATTCAGTCATATACATTTATATTTCACATTACTCGCTTTCTAAACTTTAAAACTTAGTCTTAAATAAATTTATTTTGAAGCTGTAACATTTAAGAGACATGGTGGTATACCTTATATATATATATATATATATATATGATATATATAATATATATATATATTATATATATATATATATTATATATATATATATATATATATTTCATACATCAACAGTATACAGCTTGCCGAAGATGCGATGGACTTTAGAACAGACGCGGATTGAAGAAGGGAGAGTTGTAGTAGCAGTAGTTGTAGTATTAGTAGTAGTGGTATTCGCAATAGCAATAGTAATAGTAGAAATAGCCTCAGTAATAGAAACTCCATTTAACTTTTTATTAAAATGTTACTCAGCTTTTCCATACTTTAAATATTTTCATCTCCTTAGGGGCACATTTTTATTTTTTATTTATTTTCTTTATTTAACATTAACTATAATATTTTGAATACGTGAGTTTTCATTAAACCTTAAACATTTTAATTTTTATAATATTTTCAATTTTTCTTTTGCACAATTTTCGTAGGTTTCTAATAAACTTCTAACCATTTTTTTCCTGCATAAACACAAAATAAAAATAAGTTCTTATATACGAGTTTAGCATAGTAAGGGAAGTTAAAACAAGATTTTTTAAATAATTTTACTGAAAAAAAGTGCATTATTTAAATACAAATATATATATATATATATATATATATATATATATATATACTATAATATAGATTATATATATATATATATATATATATATATTATATATATATATATTATAATATATATATATATATAATAATATATAATATTCTGTGAATTTTAAAATAAATACCTATATGTAAATAACCTATGTGTCCCTATATATATATATATATATATATAATATATATATATAGTATATATTATATATATATATATATTATATATAATATATATAATATATATATATATATATATATACTTTGTTTTAAAGGCAATCACGAAGATAGAAGGTCTTGTTTTAACTTCCTTACATGCTAAACTCTGTACTATAAGAACTTATTTTTATTTTGTGTTCTATGCAGGAAAAAAAACATGTTGTATATGATGTAATGTATTAAGTTTGCAAAAGAAAATGATGAACGTATATCAAACAAAATGTTTAAGGTTCAATGAAATACTCGCATATTCCAAAATATTAGAATGTAATGTTTAGTAAAGAAAATAAAAAATGAACCAATTTGCCTCTAAGATGAAAATATTTAAAGTATGGAAAAGCTGAGTAACATTTTAATAAAAAGTTAAATATATATATATATATTATATATTTTAATTTAATAATATATATATATAGTATATATATATATATATATATATATTATATATATATATATATATATATATAATATATATATAGGTCGATCTATGATAAGGTACTACCGTTAAACCATGTCTCTTAAATGTTTAAGTTTAAAAATATATTTATTTAAGACTAAGTTTTAAAGTTTAGAAAGCGAGTAATGTGAAATATAAATGTATATGACTGAATAAAAAGGAGGGACATATATTTTTATTAATAATTATGGTAAAGCAGTATAAGCAGTAAAACACGAGGTGGGGAGGGGTGGGGTGGGGCCCTTGGGGCTGTTTGCGCTAAGGTGCTTTACTGCTTTTAATGTCCATAAAAAACATGTTTTTCATAGAAATTTGACTAACTTTTTCCTAAAATAAAAATGTTTTTTAAAAAATGTTTTTCAAAAACCAAAATGTTTTTCACCAAACTACAATGTTTTTTTTTTCAAAAGAAAACATTGTTTTTCCAAAACAGTGTTTTTTTTCATCAAATTAAAATGTTTTTCACAAACTTTATTAAATAACCAACAGATAAAGTATTAGAAAATAAAAGATAAATATTTTGGCGGGGATCCTGTGTGGTCTCACGTTAACCCTCTAAAGAGTGTTGAACCTACATTATTCATACCTACATCATTGAAAACCATACCTATTATGGACACCAATATTTTGGTTCTAAGTACATGTTTGCTAATTTGGCACCGTACCGGAGCCGCACCGGTGTCGGTACCAACACCTCCATTGACTTATCTGATCTGCCTTACGAAACTTCTTTTACTTCTTATTCTATCTTTCTCGGTCATGCACTCTGTGCTTTTCTTCTTTTTTAATGGGTGTCTCCCTCCTGGGAACCCTCAAACTCATTTTTTGGGGGTTCTGAAACCATCAGAAATGAGTTCTACACCAATGAAAACATAGATGTAGACACCTCATTTGTCCTAATATGTGATTGGAAGCCAGAATTCCAATCTGGCTCCGCCGCCACCAGCTCCGGCTCCGGCTAAATGCTCCAGCTCATTTGCTCCGTCATATGAGACTTCTTTTAATTCCTTTCTCCTTCCTTCTTTTTTTTCCTTCCTACATCTTCTTTGTCTCGCATTCTGTTCTTTTCTTCTTCTTTCCTGGGAGGCTCCCTCCAGTTGTACCCTCAACTCATTTTGGGGGTTCTGAAACCATCAAAAATCGAATTCTACAGTAACAAGAAATAACAGAACTCATTGAAAACATAGATTTGTAAGCACCTCCGTTTGTCCTAATATGTGGATGGAGTCAGAATTCCAATCTGGCTTTCCAGCCACGCCCAGCTCCGGCTCCGACTCATATGATACGCCAGTTATTTTAACATCACCATTCTATTTTTCATTTATTCTCTTCTATACGTTAACCAAATTTCAGCTTTCTAAGTCCATTTTAAGGTTTTGGGGAGCGGGGACCCTCACCCTTGACGTAGCGGCTTGAAACATTGGATGCAGCGATGTTCATATATAAAAGCAGGCCGATGTCTAAATTGAAAACCATACATATTCCCTAAACACACAAATACCCGTTTTTCTCTATACTAAAGATATGTTTTTATGTTATTCCATAATCCTGTGCTCTGCAATCGGCTCCGGCTTCTCGGCCCCATAATAATGGTTTCGCACATTT
>JABUQX010003737.1:20000-22001 GCA_015478945.1 Trachelipus rathkii | reverse complement strand
ATCAAGGAATGGTAAGGTTTTGTTGTTGGAGAGTTCCATTGTGAATTTAATGTTAGGGTTAAAAGTTGTTGAGGAAATCAATATATTATGTGTTTTAATTTGGAAGGAAATAGATGTGACAAAATGTCATCCCACAGTATCTGTACAAGTCAATTAGTGAGAATATGGATGGGGAATATATTAATAATTTCAAGAAGTTTTCCATGAAAATATTACTTGGACAGGAGAAAGGGAAGAGAACCCATACTAAGTCCGAATGTTTGTTTTCAGAAAAGTGTTATTAATTCCAAAAGTTGTGTTTTAGGGTTAAGTAGGATTAATTGTTTTAAAGTATCAATATTTTAGTGATTGTCTCTTAAAGTTATTTAACAAAAATTTCTATCAAGGCCTTCTATTATATATATATATTATATATTATATATATAATATTATATATATATATATATATATATATATATATATATATATATATATATATATATATATATATATAGATATATATATATATATATATATATATATATATATAATATATATATATATTATATAATATATATATTATCTTTCTTTCTTTCTTCACCTTTCTCTTTTTGCCCCAAGATTGGGGTAAGGTGCTGTACAAGCATCAGAAAATAAAAGCAGTAGAGAACATGACAAACGTCGAAAAAGGAAAGCCCAGCCTTACCGCCCCCTCTGTACCATTATTAGTGAGAGCTCGTCACAGACAGAAATCCACCCTAGAGCATCACGGGACCGCGACGGACCCTTCACTATGGTAAATCTAATGTAAGGGTTCATCCCTTGGCCCAGTGGGCCACAACCATGCCCCCATACAAAACCGCGCCATTCTCTCTCCTATCATGCACCTTTATGCTCGCCTCTGCCAAACTCACATTTCCTCCTTCAGACTGCGTTCACCGACTAGATCCACTTTCTCTTCGGTCTCCCAGCCGGTCGCGTTCCCAACACACTCTCCACTATACATCCGCTTAAGCAAACGACTTTCATTCATCCTTCACATGACCAAACCATCTCAACATAACTTTCATTTTCTCTCATTTACCCTTTCTTCACACCACACAAACTCTCTAATACGTTCATTCCCACTTGTATTAATTCTTTTCACACTAGATGCCGCCCTAAGATTGTCCATCTGAGCACTTTGTAAACTTAGATCTATACTTCTTATCCAGACCATAGCTCACTACCATACATAACACAGGTAACAACATACCCTCAGTAGACTCTAGGCGCACGTACAAGACTTAGTCCCGTTACAGTTCACCAACGATTTAATGCACCAGCCACCTTCTGCCATTCACAACTTTCTACTACACTCTGCATCATCCGTTCCGCTTCTATCCAACACATACCCTTAATATTTAAACTCGGACACTTGCTCCAGCTGCTCATCATCTAACATAAACTCACACTGAGGACTGTCCTCACTCAAACATAACCTACTCTTATCTACGTATTACTTTCAAACCCTTCCTTTTACATACCCTGCCAAATCTCTCCCCCAATCCACTCAAACTCTTCAGATTCGCCACACAGAACCAATCATCCGCAGTACAATAGGTAGGGCACCCTCCACTCCTCTCCATTCTCCATCATTCTTAACACCATTTCTTGCCATTCCCCACCTCGAATTCTTTCATAACCCCAATCCATATACACATTGAAAAACCAAGAGACCTAACACAACCCTGTCTCACTCCGCTGTTAATCCTAAACCAATCACATTGACACCATTTATTCTTACACACGCTTCACAAAAACAAAAAAAAAAATTTCGTCATACTACTTTTGATTCCATTCAGAAGCCTACCACCAACACCAATATCACTAATACCTGCCATAGGCTTCCCTTATAACTCTATCATACGCCTGTTGTAACATCCATAAAACCTAAATATAAGTTATTCTTCTCTTTCCCTCATTTTCATATCATTGTTTAAATTAAAGATTTTGATCACACATTCCTCTACCACTCCTAAA
>JABUQX010003737.1:0-15000 GCA_015478945.1 Trachelipus rathkii | reverse complement strand
AAGAAAGGTGAATAACAGAAGTGAATGGGCGGGGGATTGTTAGGGGGTATGGTTGTGGCCCATTGGGCCAAGGGATGAACCCATACATTGACATCTACATAGTGAGGGTCCATCGCTGTTCCACGTAAAGCTTTAGGGTGGATTTTCTAACTGCGATGAATTCTCACTAATTAATGGTACTTAGGGGGCGGTAAGGCTGGGCTTTCTTTTCGACGTTTGTCGTGTTCTCCTACTGCTTTTCTGTCGTAGTTGCTCTGTACGCACCTTACTCCCTTTCTTGGGAAAATAGAAGGCAGATAAAGAAAGTATATAATATATATAATAGTATATATATATATATATATTATTTATATATATATATGATATATATATATATATAATATATATATATATATATATATATATATATAATCATTCAGTTACCCATCTCTTTCTCCAGACTGGGGGTAAGGTGCTTAGAATGCGCTGGAGTTAAAAGAGAAATGGAATCGTATCACACAAGTCGAAAAAGAAAGCCCAGCCTTACGCCCCCTTTATACCTTTTTAGTGAGAAACTCTTCGCAGTTAGAAAATCCACCCTAGAGCTTCACGGACGTGACCCTCACTATGCATCTTCGACACGAATGTGGGTTTTCCTGCAACCCAGGGGCCACAAACAACCCTCTCATCAAAATACCGCCATTCACTCTATTCATGCACCTCTCTTCTCGCCTCTGCTAAGCTCAGATTTCTCTCCTTCAGGAATCCTTGCTGATCAATCCAGTTTTCTCAGTCTCCCCAGCCGGGTCGATTCCCAGCATAACTCAAACACTATACAAACCGATTTCCCTGGATTTACCGCATCCAATTTCACATGGCCAAACGCATCGCGTATTCACTTCATCACCGGCTGCCCCTTTCTTTGACCAGCACACTGCTAATACGTTCATTCCTCATTTTATCAGATCTTCTCACACCTAACACGCCGCTAGATTGTGATCAAAATACACGGCACTTTAGTTCTATACCTCTTATTATTCCAGACCATAGTCTCAACTACTATACATTAACACAGGTAACAGAATACCCTCATGTCGTCTCTCTCCTCTTATATATTAGTATATATTAATATTATATATATATATATATATATATATATATTATATATATAATATATTTATATATATATAGTATATATTATATATATATACGTATATATTATAATATTATATATAATAATATATATTAGGAGTACCGAATAGTATCGTTATCGGTATCGGTATCGGCAGTAGCGGCCCATTTTTTCTGAGTGATCGATCGGTATCGGTTATATGGCCGATAGCTTGCCGATACTTCTTACTTTTTGATGAAAAATTATGAGAAATTTTTAGATTCAATAATAAATATATTCTGGATGATAGTATATATATATATATATATTAATATATTATATATATTATATATATATATATATATATATATATATAATATATATATATAATATATATATATATAATTATATATATATATATAGCTAGTACTAGGTTATTGTTTTTTTTTTGTCTCGACTTCTTTTTAACTTAAGTTTTAGCGTTTCCCAACTTGAGTTTAGCGTAAAATTTACCTATTTGGACTGCCATTATTATAATTTATACAGATTTAGGCTTCCATTTTTGTAGATGATCAACAGTATTTTTTTCTTTTTTGTTACGCAATTCGTGAGTGTGTGTGGTGGAGTGCCGAGGTTTCAAAACTTTCTGAATTATTCATTATTTTAGATATACCTGTAAATGGTTTAGCGTTTAAAATTTCAGGTTTTAAATTTAGTTTTTAGCGACGAATAAATTTTCTTCATTTCTCCTTTGATTGGTTGTTTGTTCTGTCTCTGTTGTTTTTGTTGACGATTGTGGTGTGCGTGTATGAAAGCAGATTTCACAGCGCGGCTTTAGTGGCTTTTAGTGGCTTGCACTCTAACTCTGCATTCATGGAATACCACCTCTCTAACTCTAACCCCAATCTTTTGCTCTTGTCTGAGCTCTACGCTTAAGTATAGTGAGTGACTGCTTTGAATCTGAAGACGCATCAGCTTTCCAATAAAAGGTGGGGAGATGTAATCCGTGATTGGGGGATTGAGCAGGTTCACTCCTTCTTCGACTAAATCTTTTTCTCCTCAAAATTCCATGGTTCGATCGTACTTGTTTCCTGGCCATTCATAGAGACAGTGCGTATCGGTGTGGAAAAATTCTCTTCTTCCTATTCACTCTTGTGTAATTTTCATTAGCTTAGAAATCGTGTAGGGTTCTCTTCGACGAGCAAGACTTTCATTAAACGAAAGGCTCTGACCTATAACAAAATCTTTCTGGCCTCTTGCAAAAACATCTCTAAAACAACTTCTGTAATATCATCCTTTCCTCCTTCTTATTTCGCTCGATGGTTCGTGCTTAATAAAATAACTCCAACTGAAAAAGGTCAATCTCTTTGACCTCCTATTGCCGCCGTAAAACTCACCTGACGATCGCTTTGTCGATTTCTCTTCCTCCCTCCACTCATCTCTCGTCAGGTGTCCTATGCCTTTACCGGTCATTTCATTTGATCGGGTGCATGGTTCATGAAATCTATGTGAAAGTTAGGATGGCGGGTGGCCCAGTGCCATTCCCTCCGCCGAGTTTTTAGGAGGTTGCTTCCGGTGCTTACCCCGCCGCCTGCGGTTCAACCTATGGTTCTCTATATCAGTGTTAGAAGCGCGCATATGTGCCAACCTATTCCGAAAGAGGAAGCCACTTCTGATCCTTCTAACGTATTACCTATAGCTCTAACTTGTAATCTATCTAAGATCTTGAAACTCTTCTCAACTCTCACTTCTTAGACCATCTGGAATCTCATTCCTTTTTTTCGATCGCCAGTACGGTTTTCGGTGCTCGAGGGTCTACTGGCGATTACTTTCCTATTTAACACATTTTTGGTTTTCAGCTCTTTAGCGAAAACTTCGGGGAAGACTTGCGGTTGGTTGCTTGACATATCCAAAGTATTTGACCGGGTATGGCACGCGTCACTGCTCTTCAAGCTTCCCTCCTTTGGGTTTTCCTTCTTCTCTTGCTTACTTATGTCTAACTTTCTTCAAATAAGTCTCGAATATTGGCTGTTTTGATGGGACGGATAGCTACCTTCTTTTTTTCTGTCAATAGTGGTGTCCTCTGGGTTCATGTATATCTCCTGACTTTATTCCTGCTTTGTTCATTAATGTTCTCACCTGCATATCTAACTCTATCCATCATATGCTGATGACTCGACCCTGTCCATTCTTCAAACAACTCATTTCAATTTTGCTCCTTCTTTTACTTCTAGAATTTGCTCTCGTCTTAATCCTTTCCGAGTTATTCTCGCTCCCATTCTGAATAGATTCCGGTGGGGGTTCGGTCTCAACCATTGGGAAATTTAATTCTTAAAAACCCAATTCTACAAATCTCCCCTTTCTCTAAGACACCTAACTTTCCTACTCTTTTGACGGTTGTCTCCTCTCCTGTTGACGAATATAAACGAGTTCTTGGCCTTACATAAAAAAAAAATATGTCTGGAAACCTCACATCACAACGTGTGCTAGGGCAGCATTCAAAGAGATTTGGATTCTGTTTAGATTGCGAGACTTTTTTGCTCTTCTCAGACTCCAGGTTCATCCGCCCTTGTTATCTTTATTTTTGATACTATAAAGCTTTTTCTTTGATTTTTTCCCCCCCCACCCCCTGCCTTTTTGTTTTTAAATAGGGTTCGAGTCACAGAGTCCAAAAGGCTTAGTAAACTGTCCTTGTACTTTCTTAGTTCACTGACCCTTTATCTTTGCGCGCGGGTGTTGGTGCTTTATCTCTTTTCTATAGGTACCGTACCGGCAAGTGCTCGAGGGAACTTTTCCACTCACGTAGCTAAAACCTTTTACGACGCCCTCGTAGAACAAGGGGTGCTGTGTCGGCACATGAGTTTTGTGTTGTTATTAGTAACTCCAGACGTCCAGTGCTTCCTTATTTGCCTGCCACCTCTTTCTGTGAACTCTTTTCCATCTTCTGTTTTCCTACTCAATTTAATCTCACTTCACTTTAAAGCCTGCGTTTATGTTCATCTGCGTAATTGCGTTAGATGAATTTTGAGGCGTTCAACATACACCCCCTTCCTTGAATAGGGTTTTGCCCATGAGCGGTCGTGACAACTGTAAAAAAAAATTAATAAAAAAACCCAACAAGAATGGCATCTCCGACGGTGAACAACTTCTAGAATGCATTTAAATATAGCGAAACCAAGGAGCTTGCTCGCTGACAAAAAAAAAAAAAAAAAAAAAAAAAAAGATTTCACAGAAGTGGAAAACCGCCTTATCGCAACCCTTGGCAACAGCAACTGATAGTGACGTGGTAGCTTTTGTCAGCAAATAAACCTACTGAAGATGAAGAGGATTTGGATATGTTATACTTTATAAGTTCATGCCGAAAGTTCCTTGACTCGTTATTCCCAGTCATAGAATCATATCTTTAAATCCATCGGAAAAAAAAAACTGATAGAGACTCCATCAAGAGGGCAAAGATAATTTCAATTTGCAATCTGTGGAAAAGGAGATGAAGGCTTAACGAAAACATGGAGATGCTTACCTACAGAAGAGAATCCTTTCTTGGTGGCATGAAAATGGGCAAGGTTTTCAATTAATTATCAGTGCTTGCAAGCAAATAATTTTCAGCCCCTCCCTCATCAATCGAGAGCGAGCGTTTTTTAGTGTAGGGGTGGAATGTAAACACCCCAAAAAAGAAACAGGATCTCGCGCAGATACTAGTGAAAGCTTAATATCTTTGCATCACCATTTGAGAATTTTGAATTTGAGTATTGAATGATAGCTATATCTTTATCTTTAAAGGAGTATATTATAATTAGGATGACGTCTCTTACTTGTAGAAGTAGCGTTTTTTATTTGTCTTTTCACATGATTAATTGAGGTCTCTTCTGTCATTATTTTTATTCTTTATATTATAGCTAGTTAAAAGAATCTTCTTGGGAAATTGTAGATCATTGCTGAAGACATAAAAGCTAGTAGCTAAACTTGGTTAATACTTACTGGAAAATGGAAATGAAATATTTTTTAATAAACACAAACATAAAAGTTATTAATATTATATTTGCATTTATATTCCTTAAAGATTACTATTTTGTTTTATAAAATAATATACTTTGTTTACAACCAATATGAAATAAATGACTAATATTGGTTGTAACAGGAATGAAATACTGAGTTGCCTAGCAGTACACAATGTTCTATCTTATTACTGTGTATTTATATTTTTAATTAGTATCGGTATCGGTATCGGGCACCTAAAAAAAATAGAGTATCGGTACCGGTATCGGTATCGATATCGGCCTCTTTTCTGGTATCGTACATCCCTAAAATATATATATATATATATATATATATATATATATTATATATATAATATATATTTATAATTAAATATATATATATATATATATATATATATATATATATATATAATAGTTAATTATATATATAGTGGTATATATATATATATATATATATTATATATAGTATAATATATATATACTGTTATATTATATATATTATATTATATAGTATATTATATATATATATATAATATATATATATATATATATATAAATAATATATATATATATATATATATATATATATATATATATATATATATATATATATAATATATATATATATATATATAATTTTCCAGAGGGTGGAGTCGGAGTCGGTAATTTTCCAAAGGGTGGAGTCGGAGTCAGTAATTTTCAAAAGGGTGGAGTCGGAGTCGGTAATTTCAAGAGGTCGGAGTCGGTAATTTTGAAGAGGGTGGAGTCGGAGTCGGAAATTTTTTTAACCGACTCCACAACCCTGGTTAACACAGTTGATGGGAAACAGTCAGTTCGATCATGCGCAAAAGAGTCTACCTAACTACCAGTTACTCATGGGGTTACAATACATCTATTGGATCCTTTAAATTAATGCGACATTTAAAACGCTACCATCCAGACATTGCTTGAACCTAATGGTAATCAGGATAAGCCTTTAATTTCAAAAGCTCAGACTAAAGTGGAAACTTTTTCAGCTGCCATAAACTTGTTCTGTCTATGTTAAGTAAAAAATTCAAAATACAATTTATTAGAATGGTTGTTAAAGATAGTGACCCATTAGTTTTCTTTGCATGACCAGGATTTAAAGCAGTGTGTGGAGACATGGCTTAGAAACTGGAAGTCCCTTTAGACTGGAAAAATATTTGTAAAACAGTTCTAGAAGAAAAAATAAACTTCAGTCAAAAATAAATAAAATATAAAACATATCCTTACATTATAAAATGTCCTAATATTACATAACAAAATCATATATTGTAAAGAATATTCAATTCTTGAAGATACAAAAAAAATAGTTACTGCTATAGTGGGAAGATTCAGATAAGATATGGGTTAACCTTTTAGAAGGTGTTATGGACCGTAAAATAGGAAACTGACGACGGCGAATGGGGTTTAGTTAGAGAAAATCAATGAAGATATGGTGAACAGATTGCGAGATATGGCGTCGGCAAAATTTGCAGATGAGAGGGGGGTCTCTGCACACGATTGTAGTGGCTCGTGAGTGATATTGGTGTGGCCAATACGGAGGCGTGCAAGTATCACCTCGCGTAAGCACTTTCGTCCGTGGAAGGAAGACCACTCACCAATATTCGGCTTTACATTTCTAAGTTTCGCTCCCCGCTGATCACTCATCCAGCACTCTTGCCATCTTGCCAATAAGACCGAAAGCCTTGTCGGAGAGCAAGATAGTAATCAGTTGATGGGAGGTATACCTGGAACAGCTCCAAAAAGAAGAGGCCGCTATTTTGGCCTCTCTTTCGGCGATTTCATTGCCAGTTACCCCTACATGAGAGAGGGTCCAACATAGTATGATTTGTTTCTTACGGGAGTGGAGCAGCCGAAGAAATTGTTCTACAGCGGATACCATTGTTTTTAAAATAAAGGGTTTTAAGCGTCTTGAGTGCGCTGAGCGAACCTGAATAAATGACGTAAGAGTGATCTTGGTTAAGGAATAGAATTCGAGAAAGGGAAATCATTATAGTCATTAATTCTGCAGTAAAAATTGAAGCATGAAGGGGTAGGGTATGGAAAAGGTTACGGTCAGGAAAGACAGCAGACGCACCCACACTGTCCCCTGTTTTAGAGCCGTCAGTAAACACGAGTAAATTCACCGTGAACTGCGGAACGAGAAAGGAATGACGCCTTTAACAAGGCAGCAAGGTGGCTAGATTTGGAAATAGGTGTCAGGACCAAGCAAATGGAGGGGGCTGGGAATAGTGAAGGTGTATACCCTTCGTCATAAGAGAAAGGTAGCACCTTTTGCAAAGGGATGTTGAAGAAGTTAAGGGTGTTATAAACTGTTTGAAAATGGCCAGTAATTAGAATTCTGAGGTATCTCCCGCAGAATCGGTGTCAAAGCAGACGGTATTAGAGTTTGAAGACGAAGATAACTTGTGTACATGATGTATTCCCTTCGAAGAGAGAGAGAGAGTGGCATCACATTGGATTCAAATTCCAAGGCTCACCCGGGGGGACAGAGTCGGAAGGCTCATGGAGATAAGGATCGTTCGTTTTTGGATGGGATCAACAGGTGTAATAAGAGTTGGGGAGGCCTGACCTATATATACACAGCATAGTTCAGCCTTCTGATCGATTAGGGCATAAGAGACGATAAAAGGAACTTGCGATCAGCACCCCAAGATTTTGAGGAGAGATAACGTAATAGGTCAAGCACACGGAGTTTAATATGCGGTGCGTATGTTAAGTGGTCATCTAGAATGGTCTAGAAATTTGACCTGTGAAGTTCAGGAATGGGCGAACCATATAAGATTAGTGTTCGCGAGAAAAAAGTGGCAAGTTCTTTGATTTCCTTTTTTCTTAAAAAATATTGCTGAGGTTTTGGAGGGTGAGAAATGGAAGCCATAGAGTTACCCCATTGTGAAATATTCTCAATAGCTAATTGAAGTTGCCGTTCAAGAAAAGGCATCCTGGCACCGGCTATATATAGCGTAAAGTCACCAATATAGAGAGAAAAATTGACCATCGCTGTGATAGAAGAAACGATGTCATTAAATTCGAGAGCAAATAGTAATACACTTAAAACACTACCCTGCGGAACGCCTTCATCCAGACTCCAGAGTAAAGTGGAGTGGCAGAATAAAAGACCACCGAACCTGGATGGATCTATCTGACATTAAGCATTTAATGAAAAGTGGGAGTTGTCCATGGAAACCGAGCGAGTGGAGTTTAAGCAGAACTCCAGTTCTCCAAGTTGTGTCATAAGATTTTTCAAGGTCAAGAATTTGCAAAGGAAATATTTTTATCTTGTGATTTTGAAAGGGAACGATGCGGAGGGTGATGGCATATAATCAATTTTTTTTTTTTGGTGCACTGTTCTGATTGTTTTATCATTTATTAAATTTTATATAAATTTTGTTATGAACCGTTGCAAGGGAAATTTTTTTATATCTTGTATAATGAGGGTGATGATATATTTTATTTTATTTTTTTCTTATTTAATTTTTCCTTGTGTGCACTGTTCTTGCCTTATTCATGTTATTAATTTTTGTATTGTGTTTTTAGGCTCTTTTTGATTGGAAATTTAAAAATTTAAATGAAGGACCGATAAACAGAATAAATTTAACAAGGCATCAAGAAGATTTTGATTATCCTTACGGAATATATATATATATATATATATATATATATATATATATATATATATATATATATATATATATATATATATATATATATATATATATATATATATATATATATATATATATATATATATATATATATATATATATATATATATATATATATATATATATATATATATATATATAAAAGTATATATATATATATATATATATATATATACGGTATATATATATATTGCTTGTTCTGATTTTGATAGCTATGGAATCTTTAAGTGAAAGTTTGAATTTATGCAATATATTTTTTAATAACAATGAGTGAAAGAAAGATATTTTGTATATGTCTGTAGATGCATATATTTTTTTTCTTCGCGGGCTGGTAAAGGGGAAGAAAATAGAGCCATGAAATTCGCAATCCCACGAATTTGGAGAGCCAACTGACCACTCCAGCAATTGCTTCTTCCGTTTGGTGGACCCTTTCAAGCGTCGAGCTGGCAAAAATGTGCCTGCTATTATATCCAGACGTTCCGTCACCCCATTGCCCTAAGTGCCACCTCTCCTGAGCTCCCTGTACCCATTCCTCCAAAGGAAGACAGCGATCTTCAGAAGAAAGCAGCAAATCCAAAGACGATGAAGTCGTTGATCCTGAATATAGTGTAGCTGAGGAGAGAAAAACATTTCCCTTACCAAGACATCAATGACTTGATCAGAGATCCTGGTCTAACAAAGTCCAATGCCGAGCTTTTGACGTCAAGACTCAAGCAGTGGAATTTGTTACATGAAAGTGTCAAAGTCGCAAGTCAGAAAACATCCACCATTCTTTTCAACACGTTTTTCGCAGTCAAGATGGGCTTTGCT
This sequence comes from Trachelipus rathkii, assembly GCA_015478945.1. Classification (NCBI taxonomy): domain Eukaryota; kingdom Metazoa; phylum Arthropoda; class Malacostraca; order Isopoda; family Trachelipodidae; genus Trachelipus; species Trachelipus rathkii. The sequence continues at coordinate 5,413 of JABUQX010003737.1, read as the reverse complement.
TTTGGTACAACGTGACAGGTTTTGTTTGAACCATTTGGAACTGCTTGTAACCCCTGCGAGTAGCGCCTCTTCATTGATGGGTCATCGAAGAGTCTCAAAGTTGTTATGCTACATCATAACGGTAACATGTATCCATCTCTTCCCTTGGCTCACTCGGTGCAGCTCAAAGAGGAACACAGCAGCGTGATGGGTCTCCAAGGCGGCTTTACCAAGTTTCCATATTACCTTTGTCTCTGAGACAGCAGGATCTCTGCAGAACGCTACCAAAGGCGGGATTGGCCACAGCGGACCGAGTTCAGTGTAGGGAGGTGTGGCCAAATGGGAACTTCTATTTGGACCCCAAATATTTTTTTTTCCACTACACATGAAATTAGGCCTCATGAAACAGTTTGTCACAGCTCTAGATAAAGTCTTCAGCCTTCATCTACCTGCAAGGCTTCTTTCCCTAAGCTGTCTGAAAGGATAAGGTCAAAGCCGGTGTCTTCATTGGACCACAAATGAAAAAGATCAGAGTGCAAGGAATTCACAAAGAAGCTAACTAGGACAGAAAAACTCTGAGGAGTTTGATGAGACCTTGGTCAGGAACTACGGCAAAATGGGCCGCAGGATGTCCCTCAAAGTCCATATCCTTGATGATCATCTTGCTAAATTTAAGGAGAACGTGGAGAGCGATTTCACACGGATATTCCGCTACCAAGGATCATATAATGAAAACATGATCGGAAACTATATTTGGGGTTGATTCGTGAAAGCAACTAACCGTATAAGCGTAAATCTAGAAAAACTCACTTCTAAATATTTTGAGGTCTCTGTTGTATAAACTAAGAATAAATAAATGCTACTTTTGAGCTATATGTCGTTTTTTTTTTACTTTGTGTAACTGAGAATGATTATATTCACCAATTTTTTTATATCAGAATTGGTAAATTTGTGAAATATCAATATCCTGGTCAGAAAATCAAAGTTTGGAGGAAATATTAGCCATTTTTCATACCTTCTAGGTATAAGAAAATAGGAAATTATAGCTGCTGCATAAAGACAAAAAATGTGTTACATAGTGATTATCAAATATTTTTATGTAGTTGCTGACTTATGATTCCATGATAAGAACTGTCAGCCAAAAAGGAAACAAAAATACTGAGATTAAAGAAACTTTCTCAAAACTTTATATCATTGAAACAATTTTTCCTACCTGAATTATTATATCTGCTCGTGAAATTTCATCAAAAGATTGACTATCCATTCTATTCTCTTCCATTAAATATATGGGCTCATCTTTTCAATTTCACACTTTATATTCAATACAACTAATTGCAAATATAGGCTCTCTTAAAAGATAAATATTTTGATTCCAAACATTTTATATTTAACTTAAGCTCTTTAATTTCTTTATAAAGTTCATGATACAAAACTAAACACCATTATCTGAAAAAAAAAAAAATAAATACATAAATTTAATACCAATAAAGCTCTAGACATGAAATATAACAACCTAAAACTCTTGCACTATATTTAATTGATTAAATTTAATTAAATAATAGAACTGTATATTAAAGATGGTTGATATAAAAAAATGAGCATTGACATTTCAATAATAAAACATTCTTAATATCATTTATCTCCTTAACTCTCATTTACTCGATCATATAGATATCTTATATATATATATATATATATATATATATATATATATATATATATATATATATATATATATATATATATATACTATATATATATACTATATATATAATATCCCTGAGTGTGTAAGAAACACTTGCCGTCATCCACTGTCCTGCATGTTGTAGAAGGCGACTAAAGGAACGGTGGTAGTTGGGTTGGCCCACTACCACTTATCTTTGCCAGGAATGCTAATGCATGCCTCGGAAGGTCATGATCGCCGTAAGCGGCCTTCTATCTTTCTGCGAAAATGTATGAATCATTATGGGTACATGGGATATCAGAAGAATAAATGTGGAGGAGAAGGAGAGGTGATGGATGTATTTAGAAAGGGCAAATTTGGTTACTCGCTGTGACTGAAACAAGATGAAAGAGTCAGTGGAAATGAGTGGTATGGTGTGAAATGTGTTTATGCTGGTGTGGAAAAGGAATAAGGGGAAGAAGGAGCTGAGAATTCTGATGAGTGACTTAGCTGTTGGAAACTATGGTAGATTTGAAGTGTGTACTGATTCTAATGGTTAAATTTAAACTGAAAGGTCAGGTATGTGTGGTGATGACACATGGTCCAACTGAGGTAATGTTGAAGAGAGTACAATTTTCTGGGATAATCTGAATGATGCTTTGGATCAGGTATTAGGAGCTTCTAGGTCAGCTATGTTGAAAATTTATGGTTGGATTAGGTGATTGAAAAAGGTGTATAACAAGTGGCTGAGTGTAGAGAGAAAATGAGAATGGTAGAAGATGGTTTCATGGGAGAGATGTATGTGTATATTATATTTAAACACAAAAGAAATACCACAAGTATACTAGAGTTCGATGTGGTAGAGATGGTATCGAAGTGAAAAGTATGATTGATTTGTGTTAGAAAGGTAGGAAGATGTTGAAGTATGTGGTGGATGTTAAATCAGTGGGAGGAGGCTAGGAATGGGATTATCGGATCATCATGTTGTTTTGTGTAAAATTAAGTTAGTGAGGGCTTGAATGGAGAGGAAGCTGATAAGGAGGAAGTGGGTAGAATTAAGAGTGAGAGTTTGGGTGAACAAGGTAATAAGGATAAACACTATTCAGAGGGGCTTGAATGTGAACAAGTTGAAACATAACAAATCTGGAAGCAAATGAAGGAAATGGATGTTAGCAGTGCAAAAGAAGTATGTGAATATGTGCTAAAGTAGGAAGTAAAATGTTAACAGTGAGTGGTGGAATGAAGAGGTGATGCAGGCAGTTAAAAGTAAAGAGTGGTTTGAATGTGCTAAAAGCCAATAATGAGGTTTCAAAGAAGATGTTTGGAATTATATCAGGAGGAAAAAAGGAATACTAAAAGTGCATACGTAAAAGTAAAAAAAAGGTAAATGAACAGTTTGGAAGGAGGATGAATAGGGACATAATGACAATAAAGCTCTTCTGGGAAGGGCTCAAAGGGACCAAGAGTGAAATTAAGGGAATCTATTTAGAATAATAGATCATGATGGTGCTTTATAACTGATACTGAAATGGATGGGGAGTGTGGAGGAACCGAAAATCTTGTGTGAGGTGATAGTAAATGTGTGGGTTTGATGGTGCAAGAGGAATAGGAGTATTTTTTGGGGATGAGGTCATTAGTAAGGAGGTGAAATGATCAAGAAGGGTGAGGTGAGAAAGTTAGAAGAGAATGGTAAAATCTGCAGGTATAGATAGTACAGGGAAATAATCAAGAACAGGCAAGATGGTGATTGATTGGATTTGGAAATAGTGTAACAAAGCGTTTATGGAGGTGTAGTTCACAAAGAGGATTGGAGGAGAGCAGTAATAGATGCTGATATAGGGTAAGGGGGATATGGGTAACTGTAGAAATTATATGGGAGTAGTTTATCAGAGTGTTGTAGGAAGATATATGCTGGTATTTTGGTAGAAAGAGTATGTCAAGTGACTGAAGGACAGATTGGTAGAACGAGGTGCGTTTAGAAGTGATGAAAGTGTAATGGGGATCAAATCTTTACAACAGAAACAGTAGTTGAGAAAATGAGAGAAAGAAGAATAATATTTAGTTTTATGGATTTGCAACAGGCATATGATAAGTTAATAGGGAAGCTCTATGGCAGGGTTATTGATATATGGTGTGTGGTAGGCTTCAGATGATATGTACGACAGTAGTGAAGCATGTGAATAAATGTGTCAAGTGATTGGTTTTCACTGTGGTAGCAGGTGAGGCCGGGAGGTGTTATGTTCCTTGGTTATTTAATTTTAATATATGGATTAGGGTTATCAGACAAATTAAGGGTGGGGTGTAGGAAATGGTGTTAGAATGATAGATGGAAGAGCGTGGAGATTACCATACCTAATGTGAGATGATTGTTTTGTGTGTGGTTTTGAAGAGTTTGAAAGAATGGTAGAGGGATTTGAAAGTAAACCTAGAAAAGAGTAAGGTTATGGTTGTGAATGAGGACAGACTTCATTGTGAAGTTAAGTTAAGATGGTGAGCATTTGGAACAAGTGTCCGAGTTTAAATATTTAGGACATATGTTGGATGAAAAGGGTAGAGAAAAGTTGTGAATTGCAGGAAGGTGGCTGGTGCAGTGAAATCGTTGGTTGATGTAGGGACTAAGTCTTGAGGTGCTTCAGGGTCCTACATGAGGGTATATTGTTACCCGTGTTAATGTATGGTAGGTGAGACTATGGTCTCTGGAATAAGAGAGTATAGATCTAAGTACAATGTGCTCAGATGGAAAATCTTAGGGGTGTGTTAGATGTTAGATAAAAATAAGGAATGAACATCTGAGAGAATTGTGTGGTGTGAAGAAAGGGGTAAATGAGAATATAATCAAAGTACATGCGATGGTTTGGTCATGTGGAAAGGATGGATGATAAGTCAGTTGGTTAAGCTGGTGAGTGTGTTTGGAATCAACTGGCTGGGAGATCAAAAAGAAAAGTGGATCAGTCAGTAAAAATGCCTGGAGGAGAAAGGGAATGGCGTCATTGACTCTAGGTGGATTTTCTGACTGAGACGAGTTCTCACTATGAGGGTGGTAAGGTTGGGCTTTCTTTTCAACTTGCGTCATATTCTTCAATTACTTTTCTGTTTCCGTGCATGCTATGCACCTTATCATCAGTCTTGGTGATGGAATTTGATAATGATGATTATATATATATATATATATATATATATATATATATATATATATATATATATATATATATATATATATATATATATATATATATATATATATATTAGTGATGCACCGATACTATGGTATCGGTATCGGTATCAGTGGTATCGGTCGATTTTTTATTGTATCGGTATCGATATCGGTATCGGAATTTCTTTGAGTATAAGTATCAGTATCGGTATCGTATCAGCAAAAGAATATAATCTATTTAATATTACACATTTTCTAAATCTTTAAATTGATTTCGATATATATATATATATATATATATATATATATATATATATACCTATATATATATATATATATACGCATATATATATATATATATATATATATATAAATATATATATATATATATATATATATATATATATATATATATATATATATATAACTATATATATATATATATATATATATATATATATATATATATATATATATATATATATCACGACCATGTTCCGCATTGCAAGTGTGGTGTTTGGTAGTTGAAAGGTTTTGAGCTTATCAACACACCACACGGAAAGCTAGATTTGATAGGAGGTTTTCAGCACATTGCTATCAGACGAAGAGAATTTAAA
>JABUQX010003736.1:0-7500 GCA_015478945.1 Trachelipus rathkii | reverse complement strand
TAAATAGTAAATGATATCGGAGAAGACAGGGTAGGGCGAATGAAGTTTAGAAATGTTTCAAAGGACTGCATTTTGATGATGTCCTCTCCAATCTTTAATTTGGTGCAATAATTGAATACTTCTTGTAAATAAAAAGAAGGCTTGCCGATGTAAGTTTGTTTTGGCATATATTCGTTGAACAACTCCATCTTGCTTTTCTCGCAGATTGTATTGACGGCTTTCTTCAAAGGCGTATAATCTTGGGCATCAAGTTCTATAGAGGATAAACGGCCGACGACATATGTTGGAAGTTGGTAAAGAGAGTGGATATACTTCGTCTTTCCCCAGGTAATTTTGCCCAGATGAAATTGCACTTCCAAAACTCGGATTCAAGTTGGAGCGGACGTCTCAGAAAACGCTGGCAATAGCTTCTTCTCCAATCTGGTCTTCTGCTGGGGGCTGCTGCTGCTCGTTACATTAAGGTATATCTTTTACTTTTTATTAGAGGGTGTTCTTCCATTCTCAAGATCACCAATTATGTAGTGATGGATATCTAGAAATTTGGTTTTCTTTTTCCACTTTTACTCCACTACATATTTTGTTTGGTATCTTTCGTAACGACTTCAATTTTACGCTGAAAGATCTATATATCAGTTACTAACAATTGTTTCCACCGTGGAAGTTGTCTCTTAACCTTTTAGAAAGCTATGTTTTACGCCTCCAGCTTTTGAGACTAATAACAAATAAGAAATAAAAGTTAAACAACTATTCTTATTTGAATTTCATTTAATGTCCATTCAAAATTTCATATGAATATATTTATAAGCTCCGTTGCAAATCGTAATTGTGAAATTTAAGTTTTTTAAATGAAAATAATATGTATAAAAATTTTGTAGCAATTCTTGTCTATTTTCTTGTATATTGTCCTGTCTAAATAAATATTTTGGTGGCAAAATAATGAAATATTTTTTAATACATATAAATTGAATAAAAAACAAATACATATTTACATAACATGATAAAGATGTTATAATATATTATGAAAGAAATCATTTATTATAAAACAAATTTATTATAAAATTTAAAAGAAAACGAAATCAATAATACAGATTATAAAGGTTATACCAAAATTAATTTTTTTTTCCTAAAAGAAAATATTTTATGTTAAACTTTAATTTTTAAAACATTTGATCACTATATATATATATATATATATATATATATATATATATATATATATATATATATTATATATATATATATAATATTTTTTATATATATATATAATTTATATAATATATATATATAATATATAATAATATATATATATTACCTATTATATATATACTATTATAATCAATATTCACAAACATTTAATTACAAATAAATATGGAAAGGCTTTTTATATTCCATGGTTCCCATTAATAAATTAGGATTGACTTCATCTTCGTTTATTTCGTTTTCAATGGATACTGTTTTTGAAGGTGTTTCTGTTTGATTTCTTCAAACGAAGAATTCAGATATCTTCGGTGTTAATTTTTGTGTATTTATCTGTGTGTAGGTGTGTGTGTGTGTATGTATGTGTGCGCCTGAGTGTGTGTATGGTTATGTTATTACGAATCTTTGAGAATAAAAGAAATTGAGTTGAATGAAAAAGAAGTAAACTGTAGAAAGGTCTGAAAATTCCTAGGAAAACATCGGTTATATAATTAAAACATGGTAAATGATTTTGGCTTTGGAGGTTTATAAGGATTAAATACAAGAAAGCTAATTAATGAACGTTTTTTTTTTGCATCTAGGTTTCTTACTACCATGAGCGAAATTCAACGGAACCTTTATGAGACTTTACAAAATATTTTGGAAACATAATATTAAAGATCTTCTTTGAAAAAAAGTTCAAATTGAACGAAGATATTTGCACATATTTTTAAGAACAGTTCTCTTTTCTTTGCAAATTTCATATGGGAAAAAATCTTTGAAGTTTTGTTTGTCAATGGCGAATTTTGGATAAAGATTCAAATAAAAAAATAAACTAAACCATTTATTCTTTGAAATTAAATATAAGAAAATAAAATTATATATTTAAATAAATGAGTCAAAAATAAATAACAAAGGATATATATATATATATATATATATATATATATATATATATATTATATTATATATATATATATATAGTATAATATATATTATTATATTAGATATTATTATATATATATATATACATATATATTATATATATATTATATATATATATATATACTATACTAGTAATAATATATATATATAATATAGTATATATTATAATAATTATATAATATATTATATATATTATATATATATATATTATATATAATATAGATATATATATATATTATTATATTATATATATTAACTATATATATATATTATATATATATATTATATATATATATATATATATTATATTTAATTAAAAATATTTTATAAAAATATTATTATATATATTTATTAGATAATATAAATATTATATAATATATATATAGTACTATATAATATATAATATATATATATATATATATATATATTATATAATTATATATATAGTATAATATATATATATATATATATATATATATATTAGGATAAGCAATTTAAAAAAAATTGATTGACTGAGATGCCGTTTATTGTCTGCAGATATACATTTTGTTCCATACTAAACCCTCACTTGAAGCAGATCCTTTTCCTTTTAATATTAACATCTACAAGATATCCTTTCGCAGAAGTAGTGTGTAAATTATCATTTTTAAAAATAAAATTTGTTATTATTAAGAATTTTTAATTTTAATTCAATTGAAAACATCTGTCCAATAACAAATTTTGAAGCAGTTTCGGACCAATCACGTTCATTAAATACAAATGACGAAGTAAGTGACGTAATATCAGACATCAATGTTGCCAATATCCCCACTCTCCGTATAATATATTATATATATTATATATATCATTATTATAATTATATTATATATATATATATATAATATATAGTATATATATATATTATTTTATATTATATTATTTATAGATTATATATTATATATATATACATATACTATATCATATATATATATATAATTATATATATATATATATATAGGTTATATATATATATATATATATATGTCATATAAATAATATATATATATATTATATATGTATATATAACTATGTATATATATCTCAATATAATTTATAATAATATATATATATGGTTACTATATATATATATATATATATATATATTATAATATTATATTATATATTATAATATATAATATATATAATATATATATATTATATAACATATATATATATTATATAATATATATATATATATAATGGATATATATATATAATATATATTATATATATATTAGATATATTATATTATATATATATAAATATATATATATGATACTTATATATATAATAATATATTATATTATATTTATATATATATATATATAAAAATATATATATATATATAAATATATATATATATTATATATCATATAGTATATATGGATCTAGATATCTAGTATATATCTTATAAAGATCGATCATTTTTTATGTATATATATATATATATATATAAGTATATTATATAGTAAAAATTTTTATTTTATAGGATATGTTGATCTATATGTATATATATTTTTAATATATATAAAAAGATATTTATATTATATTATCTATAATATATAATGATATATATATATACTATACTATTAATATATTATATATATATTTATATATATTTATTTATATATATACTATAATTATATATATATATATATACTATATTATATGTTATATATATATATATATATATATATATTATATATATAATACTCATATTTGTGATAAAACCTATATATATATATAATATATATATATACCTATATATATATATATACTATAATATAGTATTCATAGGAATATATATAGATATTATAATATAGTCGATCATTTTTTATGTAGTATTATATTATATATATATATATATATATATATATATATATATTATATATATATATATTTCTATATTCATAATTATATAATTAGGTACTATAGTATCTATATATTATTATAAAGTCTATTATATTTTATGTAGTATATATATGATATATTTTAATACAGTATTTAAATAAAATTTTATAAATATAGTAACATGTTTAATTCCTAATCTTCCATAAAATATAAATACCACCTGTACAATATGAAAATAATATATCAATATTTATTCCATCTGCCAGTCTTAATACTGTAGAAACTCACTCAAAAAGAGAAACAGCATTCATGAATGAAGAATTTGTCCCAGTATACTCAAGAAATGAAAACGTAAGAACTAAAGATGAACTTAACCATCTAGTAAGGGCTACCAAAACAGGCTGCACAGCTTCTTGAGGTCCCGGAATAAAAGTTAAAGCTTATTCTATCAAGACAAAAAGTTTAATTTTTGCATTCAAATTTAGAATTTTTCCCTGAAAATCTTGGAAAATATGTGGAGGACTCTATCAGAAGAATGTGACCATGGAAAGATGATACCAGGGACATTACAATATCAGTATTATAGTGTATAATTGCTGCACGTGATTCAGAGAGAATTACAATAAAGAAAATATAATAATAAGGTGTCACCAATCTATGTTTTGGATTAAAAACAAGGTGAAAAAATCTAGAGAAATTTAGTGAATAATAATTATAATCAATGAAAATATATTGTTTTTTTCTGAACATATATGTATGAAAACTTTGATTAGAAAAAATATTCTATTGTTATATATCTTCAAAACAATAATGGAATTAAGAATAAATTTTATAATATGCTAAATTTCAATAAGACTTTTTTAAATTTTGTATTTAAATGCGACGTGATAGAAACTTTCTAATTTAAATTAGTTTCTGGTCGCGAAAGCAAATAAAAAAATTTCACAATGGAGACAAATTTTTTATAGATTTAATTTTCCAATCTCCTGATATTTACAATTCATCATCTACTTTATATAATCACTTCTACAAAGATCACTCTCAAACAAGTTAAAATAACAATTCAAAGTTTAGATATAGGTAACTTGACTCACTCTTTTAAGCGAAGATGACCCAGACTCACTTCACTGAATACCATTGACTCACTCTTTTAAAAGGTACTTTGACTCACTCTTCTCTCCTCTCCTCTCTCTCTGCTCTCTCTCTCTTCTCTATTATCATATATTTATATATATATATATATATATATATATATATATACGTATAATATATATACTATATATATATATATATATTATATATTATTATATTATTATAATATATATTATATATATTAACACTACTTGATAATCTATATAGCTATAATATATATAATATATATATATATATATCATATATAATATATATATATATATATATACATATATATAATATATTCAATAATATATAGTATATAGATCCGTCAGCTTCCAGACAATTGAGGTATTCATGAGCTTCCGCGCGCGGCTGTGTGCCATTAAATAAGTAATAGCGCGGAGCCCAAACCCAGGTACTACTGTTGATATATATATATATCATATATATATAGTATATATACTATATATTATGATACTATATATATATAATCATATAGTATACAGTATATATAATATATACATATATCTATATATACTATATATGTATATTGCCGTAAACATGATTAAAAAGAAGCTAAATCGAGAAATAAAAAGCATAACCAACTAACATTTATAATTAAAAATCAAAATTTCTTTTTTATTTATTAAAAAAAATATCAAATGAATCTCTTTGCATGCAATTCAATTTTTATTCATATTTGGTATTTAAAAAAACTACTGTTCCGATTAGAATATTATTATGAAAGTATCAAAGTGATAAAATAGTATAGGTTTTATTATTAAAGTCCATAATGGATAAATTATTTATTTATTATTTTTTTATTTTATTTTTTTTATTCAGACAAATGTTTCTTTGGTATTTGAGAGAAAGTTTTTATGATTTTGTTCGTTTAATTTTACGATTGCTTCTTTTTTCAGTTTGGAAAGACAACTTTGTTTGTCTGTCCAGAGAGAGAGAGACCCGAGAGAGGACGGAGACCCTTGCCGGAGGCTCCTAAGCCGTCGACGAAACGACTGGAGAGAGAGAGAGGAGAGACGAGAGGGAGGAGTCCAGGAAGAGCCGAAGCAGAGAGTAGGAGAGAGAACGAAGAGAGAGAGAGAGGAGGACGAAGAGATTGACGAAGACGAGTGGAGAAATGAGGATAATATAGATCAGGTACAGGATAGGCAGTAGATACATAGGATAGATAACTAGATAGATTAGATCACGGATAGATAATAGATAGTATAATAGGATAGATAGATTAAGATAGTAATAGATAGCACTAATACGATACATAGAGAGGAAAGAAATGCGAGAAAGGAGCAACGTAGAGTGCGTGTGAAAGCGAGACGGGAGAGAGCAGCTGAGTGAGAAAGGAGAGAAGAGAGAGAGAGACGAGAGGAGAGGCAGGAGAGAACGAGAGAGACGAAGGAAGCAGACGAGAGAGAAAGGAGAGAAGAGAAGGAGAGAGAGAGAAAGCACGAAACGTTTAAAATAAATAAAAACCAACAACGCAGAGAGAAGGAGAGAGAGAAAAGGAGAAGAGAGAAAGAGACCACTTTGACATAAGCTGTGCCGTGATATAAGTTGAAGAGGATGATGACGTTGAGAAACGGAGAGATGAGTGAGAAAGAGAGAGTGAGAAAGAGAGTGCGAGAGAGAGAAAGAATAAAAAAGAAGAGAGAGGATGAAAAAGGAGGATGGGAGAGAGAGAGTGAAAGCAGAAGAAAGAGAGAGAAGAAAAATAGGAAGAGGGAGAAAGTGAGGAAGAAGAGAGAGACGAAAGAGCAGCGAGACGAGGAGCAGGCAGAGACTCACCGAGAGCGAGATGACGAGAAGACGAGAGAGAGAGAGAGAGAGAAGTAATTGGTGCAACAGAGCTTGCTGAGCGTAATTGTTAGCCAATTAAATTGTCCAATTCGTAAAAACAGCTTTTCTTTTGGTTTCTGTGAACAGTCAATTCTTGGAACGAACAAATGAAGTCTGAATAGAAGAGCTTGACGAAGACTCTTCAGAAATCTTCCTGAAGCTGCGTCGGGAGCTCTACTGTTGCCGCTTCAGGAGTCAAATTGAAAAGGAAGACAATTAAAGACAGAAAAATTCGAATTTTTTTCCATTTCTCTTTTGTTTTTAAAAATATTTTTAAAAAATAATTAATTGGCTTTTAATTACCCTTACATTGCTTTTATTTATTCAAACCTATTATATATATATATATATATATATATTTAATATATATATTATATAGTATAGTATATATATATATATATATATATATATATATATATATCATAATATATATATTATATAATAATACTAACTATAATAATATTATATATATATATATTTATATTAATATATTATCTTAAT
>JABUQX010003735.1:5000-25246 GCA_015478945.1 Trachelipus rathkii | reverse complement strand
GAATTTTAAAGTACGGTGTTAATATTTACGTAAACTATAATTTATTGGATAAATTCGTTTTTTAAATCATATCCCGAACCAATTCCAAGATCAAACTAATGAATAACCTATCTGACTTTGTATATAAGTTGTACATTCATGGGAATATATACTAGTGACGTAACTTATAACTTTTTGGTTACTGAGCTAATATCCGACGCTGTCTATAACTCAGCCTTAATAAACATAGTCTTCCTAGTCTTAATAATCTTATAAACTCTATAAAATCTTTATTATACTTTCATGCTATCCCTCCTTAAAAGAACTAAACCTTAAAACACTTATTTTCTTATTACACCTGTCTGTGAATCAAATCACCAACACCTCTGATGCACACGCTTGTCAGGCAGAAAACCTCTTAGGGTTCAGATGACATGATGGAATCTGGCATAGGCGAAAATCTAATTGCCTTGTTTTAGAAGAGCTGGCCATTCCTGATGAGATGTATTAGAAACCAATTTCACATTCGTGGTTAGCTCAACAAAGGTATAGTTCTTAATAATTTCTCCACTTATTTCTCTTGTCTCTTACCTTAAGTTGATACCATTAAATTTATTAAATTTACGCAGCTTTAGAATTAAAAAGATTCCAATAATAAATTGTGAATTACAAAGGAGTTGAATATACAAACCCGGGGTTCAATCCATTTTTCAGTATTGAAGTTTTACATAGGTTGAAACCCCGTATATCCTCTCCTTTACATATATACACAAATTTATTTGGCGCCCGAACAGGGACCGCTGATTGGTCTCTGTTTGATAAGCCGCCGCGCACACATTGTGATTTGGTTTACCATTTTCGTCTCTCTTCACGTTGTCATTGCGTTTCTATACGTCTTCTTGTTCTTGAATTGGTTATTAGTTAGTACTAGCTCATCTATAGGATACAGTAGTAAAAATGTCCGACGGAAAAGTAGATAAAACCTTACCGAAGGATAATTTAGACCTTTTTTGAAAGAAAGAAAACAAAAATGCTACTGGAGCGATCAAGAAAAAGAACGTTCCCTTGCAAACTTATGGCATGTCTTTGGAAGCCTTAAACTTAGCCACCACTAGAAATATAGATTACGACAAACGAAGTAAGCCCCATGTTGAGAAAAAATGGGATAACTTAGACGCAGAAGAGAAAAGTAAACCCATACACACGCACATACGCACCCACGTATATGTAAATGTGAATCTTGAAAGATTACTAAACAAAAAAGAAGATGAATGGCCTAAGAAAAAAAAAATATGCAGAACAGAACTCAGCCCAAGATGAAGAAGAAGAAGATGAAGATTCCTCTTATGAGGAAGAAATTGAACAAAGAAACCTAAATATTAGAAAAAATAAGCATTGGTTACTTACTCAAGTTAGTGCGATGCCCATTGCCGCTGTGAAGAAAACTTTGCTCGCAGAAGATCAGTTGCCTAACTATAGAAAAGAATTTACTAGTAAACCTGAAAAACATAGGTATTTGAGACAGCACTCGAATGAGTATGAATCTGAAATACCTACGTCGAAATATACGCCATCGCCATCGCCACCGCCACAAAATATTCAGAGGATCTACGTCTCTGATGATGAGCCTGAAATGTATTCAGGACCTCAAATGAGACAGAAAATAGATATGATGCAAGAAGCCATTGTGATCCTAACACAGCTCTTAAAAAATTCCCAGAAATTAAAGGTCGTTGACCCTGGGAAATATAAATATGAAGCCGAACAAGATCTCATCGTTTATCTCAGAGACTTCGAAGACTACTGCAGTCTACATTACCCAAACAGTCCTTAACAATGGTTAAGATTATTGGGTCGACAGCTGGAAAGACAGTTCCTGAAATTATACAAGCTGTTAACAAAAGACGATCATAACTATTTTTCAGTCAGAGATACTCTTGTAGTTTGGTACGAAGATTAGGAGAAAAGAAAACGAGAATATAAACTACAAGCATATCACGCTGCTCATAGAGTTCCAGGCGAAGCAATTCGGATGTATGCATTGCGTCTTGAACGCCTCGCGAGACGTGCATATCGTAGGATTGACATGCGTAAGCATGACTCGCTGCGCACAGTCTTTTTGTGCAGCTAACCACCCTATATAGAAAAAAGCGTCTGAGAATACATAAATTTGCAGGAATTGGACGGAATTAGTCGAGCATCGTGGGAAAAAATCGTCAAGTTGGCCAATTCGCTGAAAACTGAAAATAACGAATTCCCGAATTCCATTGCTCAAACCACCACTAATGAAGTTGTAGGAAAACCAACATCTCGACGCCAAAGTAAAGAACGACATATTGAAGATCTCAGTGAGAGTATGGATTCAGTCATCCAAATCAACACAGTCATGTATCCAAAGTGGACTGATACTTTGAAGAAAAGAGAAAACAGTAAACCGTCCAAGACCATAGAAAATCAACAACCGACCCAACATAAGCCAAATTATAACCGTCATAGTGCTGCTCCTGCTAAACCTTCCGATTCTCGAAATTGTAATTCGGAAAGAAATCGAGCTGAGACAATAGATCGACAACAATTTCTTTGCGACTATTGTGAAAAAACTGGTCACTTAATGAAAGACTGCTACAAATACTTAGGTATTTGTAGTTATTATAAGAAGCCCGGTCATATCCGGGCGGAGTGTCGCTCTTATAGAACACCTCCATCATCTCCGACTAATAGACGTGGTATTACTTGTCCCTTTTGCCGTGGTCCTTACCCAGGCATTCAGTGTCCTAAGCGAACTCGTAATAAGGAAACTTTAGTTTCAGAACCTTCAGCCCCTCGAGAAACTAAGGAATATATAAATAGTTCCTTGAAAAAAATATCTCGGGATAATGCAGAGAAACCAGAACGTCAGTACCAGCCCCCACAGCGCAGTCTAACCACGCACAGCGTCCACAACGGCCTTTTCGGGACCCGTGTGACTACTGTTTGAGATCCCATTATGAGGGCCAGTGTTGGGGAGTCGAAGAAGCTCAGACACCACCTTTAAACTACCCGTCTCCTCAGCATTGAGTCTCCTTGTGGAGAAAAATCTGGTGAGCGATTCACACACCAATGACGGACAGTTGAATAAGGTGCTGGACAAAAAAAGTTGAACTCTCTGATACAACTGTGTCTACCGAAATACGTTCACAGTTATCTACGCAGTTGAACCGTCAAGCCCGTACAGTTAAAGCCAATGTGAAATATCCTCTTACAGATCCATTAATCATTGCAGTATCATTCGGCCCCCAGAGTTCCGGATCATACGGTTTTATTGGTGGACAATGCAGCCGGAGTTAGTCTGATAGGTACTGATATCATAAAGAATTATATAAAGGATCTGATGCTGCACTTTTCATCGGACATTGGTAAGTGGATTGGTCAAAGACCATGTAATACCCGTTGTCAGTTACGTAGAAACCTCTTTGTATTTCCCTGACGTTGACTATGTAACCAAACCCGCTATACTCAAGATAATACCCGGCGAAATGATGCCTGCTCCCCTAGTATTGGAAACCGTAGCCTTAAAAGAAAATAATCTTCCTCCAGACCTTATCAACAGAAACCTGGTACATAGGTCGGGAAACAAAATTAAACCAATAGCTAAAGATCTTAGCTTTTAATTCCCTTCTATAAATGTGTCAATGTTTATCCCATTTGCTTAACCCTTATGAATAATGAATAAAAGGATTTAAAACTCTATCAAACGTTCTTTGACCGTGGACCGGTCGTTTTTCACGGGGAAAACGGCAACTGAATGACATCAATCCCTGTCATCTGGAGTGTTGAATATTAACTCCGCAGGCCAGATCGCTGTTTTGAATCCTTCCTACAAAACCAAGTTTTTCAGAAAGAATTCTGTTTTGGGAAAAATTTTCTCCCTTTGTGAAAAGGATTGTCCTCCCATAAACATTTACTCAATAGATCCCGTTCCCTCTGGAGATACATCCTGCCGGGACAACTGGAATACAGAGATTGAAAGAGGCTTTTTGTTTTCAAGATATGCCTCTTGATGAACACCAAAAGAAAGACCTTATAGCTGTCCTAATGAAACATAAAACCGTTCTTAGTTTGGTGACCACGATGTAGGGTTGGCCACCAACATAACTCACACTATCAAAGTGGAGAGTTCTCGACCAGTACGACTCCCAGTTCGTCGGTTTCAAGGACCTTTGGCCCAGGAGATAGAGCTGCAGTGCAAAGAATTGCTGGAGCAAGATATCATCCGTCCAAGCAAATCACCCTACTCAGCTCCTGTGGTTCCCGTAAGAAAACCGGATGGAAAGCTGCGTCTCTCTATTGATTATAGGAAATTGAATGCTGTAACAAAAACTGATTCGTTTCCTCTCCCCAATCTCATAGACATGATTTACAACATGCATGGGAACAACTATTTTTCCACCATTCACCTTGTCCGTGGTTATTATCAGGTAGCTATTGAACCTAAGAGTGTGGAGAAAACAGTTTTTTTCTACTCCCTTTGCCCAATACGAATATCTAAAGATGCCCTTTGGAGTGAGGAACGGCCCAGCCACTTTTCAGCGAGGCACGATGCTTGCTTTGGCTGGGTTACCTTGGTCAAACGTAATGGTGTACCTCGATGACATCATCATTCTTAGTAAAACGGTCGAAGATCACTTAAAAACATTGGACCATGTTCTTTTGGCTTTGGAAACCAATGGATATAAGCTGAAACCCAGCAAAACTCATCTTTGTCGAACCGAAGTTGAGTTTCTGGGTCACAATGTGACTCATAGAGGTATATACTACCACACCAGAAAAACGTAAAGGGAGCTTTAGATTTTCCAGTTCCGTCCACTGTAAAACACCTCTGGCAGTTCCTGGGAATGATAAACTTTTATCGTAGGCATATTCCAATTGTTCCCATCGATAGCAAACCCTTGTCCTTCGATGCCAGAGCTGGAAGAAACTGTCGATCAATGGTCCCGCCTGGAAGCAAGAGGCCTTTTGAAAAAATTAAAAAAAGAGTTCATTGACAATCCCTCCGTGTATTTAGGGAATTTCCAACTATAAGCCCCGGACAGTCCAGGAGTATCACAATGAAAATACATGTATGACGCTTCCAGAAATGGGGCGTGGTGCATAGGTTTGTCCCAAAGTTCACGATGACGAAACGGAGAGGCCTATTGCCATTCATATCAATGACTTCAACTGCGAGCTTCACACAAATTATGGAGTCCTCATTTGATAAGAGTTGACTGCGTTTGCGTTTGGGCAGTTCAAGTCCTTAAGACCATATCTTCGAGGGGTGTGAAATTTATTTTTTCACTGACCACATGCCTCTCAACTACCTCCAAAACATGAGCCTTATTGATGGAAGACTGGCACGCACTATGGAGGAATTGTATGAATACGATTTTGACATCCGACATATCTCTGGAACACAAAACGTAGTAGCGGATGCCCTATCGCGTTCCCCCATAGCAGATGTCAATTTAGAACCGTGTCTCAACAGTGCAGCCATAGAATTTATCCCTACTGGATATTTCCAAATAGAAATAGCCGGAGGGGGAGATTTCCTTTATAAGTGTTTTTCCATGTTTTTGTACAACACTGTAGACCGACATCTTGAAGTACGGGAAGTTATCGCCAAAGAACTACAGAGCCATCCTGTTAAATATAAATTGCTGGGGAAACAGATGAAGAAAAAACTTAGACCCTTGATGTTCCCTGAACAATTAACTATTCCCGAGGTTGTTACTGCCTTTACGGAACTCTTTAAAACACCAGTTTACATCTTTTATAATCAAAATCAACCACTGATACATGGTGCACAACTTTCTAATGAACCATGTTATCTTAAGTGCCTTGGAGGCATTCATTATAATTATTTAATGAAGACGGAGATCCAGCTCATTTTCGAATATGGAAATTGATCTCAGAGTCATTCACGAAGTTTCAAGTACTTCTTCGAACTTGGAAAATTGTGATAAAGTATAATTTTCAAATATAAATTTTTTTTATTTATATAAATATTATACCCTTGTCTCCTTCGTACTCCAGATTTTGAAACTATGTCCCTCTGTCACTGTCCTTTCTTCTAACCTCTCTGACTTTCCTTTACTTCCGTTCACCTTTTACTATCTTCTGCTATCAGATAGATGGGGTAAATTGGATCCCTAATTTTAAGTAAGACTAAATTAGATAGATAGCTGGAATGATATTGAAACTGTCGGACCACAACTAAAAGCTATTTATTGATAGGTAGAGTTAGTCAGAGATGCTGCTATATAAATATTTTCTGATAACTTCTTAATAAATCTCGATTTCGATACCAACATTCGATACTATAAACTAAATTTTTATGAACCCATGAAAAACTGGGGTCATAAAAACAATAATATCTGTTAATAATTTTTTTTTATTTTTTATTTTTGTTCGACGGATGACAAGCTACATATTCTATCTTTCCACTACAACACTTTTTCTGATTTCTGGTTAAATTTTAACTAGAATGTCACGGATCAAACAACTTCTTTTGGTCCTTCTCGTCAGCTAGTTCCCAGTGTGTTAAGTAAAGAGAAAGGTACTCATAGTAGACTTTCTTCCTTGCCACCGCAATAGAAATGATAATGGTTATATAAATATATGGTTATATGTTTATAAATATATGGTTATATAAATATGAATATATGAATATATGATAACATGAATTAGTTATAAGAATTATAATAAAAGTTACCCTTTATTTTTGAAATTTTATATTTTTGTATTATTGTATTACTGTATTCTACTTTTGTATTTGGATAAAAATTAAAGTCTGTACTGTTATTAGAATTATATAATTGTATTACATTCAAAAAGTATTGTAAGGTAATATTGAAATAAGGTCTATAATATTAATGAAATTATATGCTATGATATGTAATATTATTGAAATAATGTGTAAATATATGTGATATTATGTTATGATATGTATTTTGTTTTGAATTTTATTGATTTATGGAATTATACTCTTATTTTCTTAGGAATTGGTTCAATTTTGTTGTAAAGAATTATTTATTTTATATTTGTTTAGTTAATTTATGCATTGTTTACTTTGTTTATTTAGGTGATTTTTATAATAAAAAATATGATTCATGGGATAAACGATAAGCTCCACCATGTAACATTGTTTATATAGTGAAGAAAACTGAGGAGAGAGCTTAAGCTTATCAGGGAGGAATGTGAAGGCGACTGTTTTGTCTCTTTCATTTTTCTCCTTTTATAAAAATCACCTTGGATCACAAAGAAGTGATCCAGTTTTTTTTAGAATTTATGCTGATTTCTTTTTATAAAATATATTTATAATTATGTTCCAAGCCTAGGAACAATTCAGAGTATTATATTTTTATGTGTATTTTTCAGTTGCAAGTAGTTAAATATTTATATTTGTATTGAATATTTTCCAATTTTGTAATAAACAATCCTAGTTGTTGTGGAAGATAATAAATATTATCTCTTTGAAATTCTGGCGAAATTTCAGTAAACTTATAAGGATTTATGGAACACATTGCTGACTGCATTGACAAATAATTTATTAAAACATTTAATGTTATTTATTGAATTTTAATTAACTCTTATGAAAATAGATGAATCACTAATAAAAAACGTATTATGTTGGGGCAAAAACACTTAACAGTAAAATATACTTACAGGGACCATGACTTCTGTATTCGAGTATTTCATCGACTTCGTATTGAGGAGTCAAGGCTCCACACGCTAAAAAAAGAAAAGAAAACCCCTCATTCAACTTACGAAGATATAGGTGTTTATATAATCTGTAAATAAATGACAAATATATTAAAATTATTATTCATTATGTTACTCTTAAAAACTACATGAGAACTAATTTAACATTCTTTTTATCATTTTTTTTTCTTTTTTTTTTCTGCTTAAAGTTTTTTGTTTTTTTAGCTTGAAATTTTCTTATATCGAAATTTAATCGTAATTGAAAGTGAAATTTTAATTAATTTGTCTTAAAATTAATAGTGAATGGGATACCATATGTGCTTGTTGAAAATACAAAAGTGTCTTGCTATATCGGTGACGTAAAATAGTTCTCACAGAATCGTATGAAACTTTTGCAAAGCCTCAGTGATTGACAGCACATTAAACCAATTTCTAACCTTGAAGAACTAAAAGTTAGTAATTCGTAATTAGACAAACAATTTTGAAAGAATAAATAACGTAATAAAGAGTAATTGTAAAACTGTTAATATTTACTTAAAACTATTAATTTGTTGGAATAATTTCGTTTTCTGTCAAATTTCAAGAAAACTCAATTCCAAGAACAAACTAATGAATAACCTATCTGACTTTTTGTTATTAATGTTGCCATTATAAAATAGTGAAGTAACTTATAACTTTGTGGTTACTGAGTTAATATTCGACGCTGTCTATAAACTCAGCCCTTAAAATCAGTAGAGATCTTTCCTAAGTTCTCTAATAATCTATAAACTCTATAAATCTTTATCTATATACTTTCATGCATCCCTCCTTAAAAGAAACTGAAACCTTAAAACACTTAATCCTTCTTATTACAACTGTATAGTGAATCAAATCACCAACATATTGATTCACACGCTTGTCAGGCAGAAAACCTCTTAGGGTTCAGATGACATGATGAAATCTGGCATATGCGAAAATCTAATTGCCTCGTTTTAGAAGAGCTGGCCATTCCTGATGAGATGTATTAGAAACCAATTTCACATTCGTGGTTAGTTTATCAAAGGTACAGTTAGTTCTTAATAATTTCTCCCCTTATTTCTCATGTCTCTTACCTTACGTTGATACTATTAAATTTATTAAATTTACGCAGCTTTAGAATTAAAAAGATTTAAATAATAAATTGTGAATCACAAAGGAGTTGGATATACAAACCCGGGGTTCAACCCATTTTTCAGTATTGAAGTTTTACATAGGTTGAAACCCCCGTATATCCTCTCCTTTATATATATATATATATATATATATATTATATATAAGAGTATACAGTGTATATCCTATATATATATATATAATATATATATTATATATATAATATATATATATATATATATATAATATAATAATGCATTTGTAATTTTATATATAATATATATAATATAAATAAAGATATTCGAGGAATCGGAATAAATTAGAGAATGTCATTTCGAAACTAGTCGTTCAAAATCTCAGTTAAATAGTTTGTCCAGCAGAAATTACGTTCGTATCATACAGAGGAATAGAATATAGTATCTAGCTTATGGCCAAAATTCATTAAACATCATTAAGAAGAGTGCTGTAATTTTATTAAATATAATAAAATGAAAGAATTCTGAGGAATCGGAATAAATTTGTAGGAGAATGTTTTCGAAACTAGTCTTAAAATGTAGCTTAGTTATTGCTATTGTAAGAAAGGAATTAGAGTATTTGTAGGAGAATGTTTACGAAACTAGTCTTCAAAATTGTTAAATTTCAGAAATTTTTTATTTCTTTGTCATAACAAATTTCTAAGTTTGTTATCCATCATTTAGGCAAGCATGTAAGAACAATTCAGATTTATTTAGAATAAAGAAACCTGCTTAGGAATTACGAATCTCAATCGAAAAGTTGAAAAGGTTGAATCTCTTACCATTAAAGATCTACAATAACATCAGGAATTAGAGAGAGTTTAACAGAAGCTATGGATTATCGTTCAAGCAATTTGAAAGTAATAAAAAAGTGTTGATGTGGATATTGAAGACAGCCTAGGTGGTCTGCATATAAATGAGATGAAGGAATTAGGGTGACAAAGAACATCTTTATGATATGAACCCCCTCACCCTCTATAGTCAAATAAAATATTTTTGAATAACGATTGCCTAGTTTGAAGAATATTAAGAAAGTGTTTTTCATTTCGAATGTTCAAACCTCATTGCTTATGCATATTAAGAGCTTCTTAAATATGTTCACATTTATAAAATGTAAAAGACAATTGTCAAGAAATGATCAAATTTTTTCGAGTAAAAACTTGAAATAAAATACTAATCTACAGCACGATGGTTGACT
Source organism: Trachelipus rathkii (assembly GCA_015478945.1). NCBI lineage: Eukaryota > Metazoa > Arthropoda > Malacostraca > Isopoda > Trachelipodidae > Trachelipus > Trachelipus rathkii. Next base: position 15,208 of record JABUQX010003735.1, on the reverse strand, counting down.
GGTTGTTCGGAAAATTAAGGACAGCGGGAGACTGATGTAAATAATATACAAGTATATACGAACATTTTGGTGCAAAGTGGTTCAAGTTTCATTAGATGAATTTTTATGGGATTTCAATTTAGAGGGTAATATTTGGTCATCTAGAACTATCGTCGCCATTCATATCAGTCATATTTTCCAGTAACTCCATTTTATCAAGAGTATATAAAATGAACAATAGAGAAGCGGCAGACAAAAAAAAAAAATAAAGTTATTTAAATGTTCTGATTGCAGCTATGAATGTAATCGGAAAGGACACTTAAAGATACACATGCTAAATCATCAAAATATAAACTTATTTAGATGTTCTGATTGCAGCTATGAATGTAATCAAAAAACGATGTTAGTAAGACATATGCTTGTACATGGAGATGTAAAGTTATTTAAATGTTCAGAGTGCAGCTATGAATGTAAACGGAAGGAAAACTTAAAAAGACACACACTTTATAAGCATAAAAATATGTAGCAACTAGCAAGTAACAAAATAATTAGTGAAGAGCAAATGATCGAAACAGGAAATTTTTTTAATTAGAGATCAAATAATCATTAGTAAAATGATGATGGAAACTAGTAGGAGAGATAGAAACAATTTATGTATGACATGTATCTATAACCAGATGGTTTCCAGGGGGTTTAGGAATTGTTTCACAATCCTTGCCGAAAGAAAAATTGAACATTATAAAGTAGAAGAGTAATTCCCCTGAGGTTATTGGAGGTGGTAATTAATAAGATGAAAATCAATATGAAATGTAAAGTCCACTTTTACATTGGAGCGTCTTTGGGCGAATTTACGAATGACAAATCTGTTCGGACGAGTTCGTTCATTATTTGTCAAAGGTTTACCCTTTCATTTTCTTTCTTTATCTTCCTCTAGAGTCCCACTTGCGCAACATGCACCGGAAACAGAATAGTAAGTAGAAGATCATGACGTAAGTTTAAGTTTTACTCTTAAATGTTTTAAACTTTTAGGAGATAATATAAAATAAAATTATGAATTCATCAGAATAAAAGTTGACCGAATGCTCATCCACTGTAACCAGAGCCCGAGGAAGCAGAAATGCGATAAAGGCGGCAAGTAGTGATGGGACGATGCCGATAGATCGTCCCATTACTAGTTGTAAAAAATCTTTATCATTATATATTGGAATGGCTTTGGGAAAGATATTTGTCCTTTCATGGTTCTGAATAAAAGAAGTACTCCCAAAAATAGTTACAAATATAAAGCTGCTATTGCCGGTAAGAAATTAGTACATCCAACTTTTGGTGTCAATGTAAAACCTTCACACACTAAGCTTAGACCCGGTTTTTGTCGGTTGCATATTAACTAACTACCTATGGAGTGGGGCTGTAAACAAAAGTGTCGCTTTTATAACATTACACAAGTGTGGCATAGAAGAGTGCCACTTTGAAGACTACAACCGCTAGATATTAGCCGCATGTTTGTGTATTGTGCCATAAAGGTGTACGAGGACACTAGTGATGTGAAAGATCGCCATAGATCTGATAGGTCATGTTCTGCTCAGACACCGCAAACCAAAGCTGTAAAGGCATAAATTGAGTGAAATCCTGTTCAACAAAACCACGTGAAATTCATATACCTAAGAAATATGTCTCGCACCTTCAGAGGGGACCCCTAAGGTTGAGGGCTTACAAATGTCGCACGTGACATTTGTTAACGAATGCCCTAAAGATAGGTATAGATATGTTTTTATTTTATTTGCAATATTTATGTGTAACTATTTTTGGGAGTATTTTCGTATAACTGAAATTAACCATTTGGAGAAGGGAGGGACTTATAAATAAGTTGGTTCTAAATGGTTGCAACTCTTACACACGTTTATTATTTAAACTAAATAAAATGGCTTTTATTCAACCAAAATAAATTAATATTTAAAAGTGATTAAAATGTAATTAATGAAATACGATAATTAAATAAATCTTTTTTGCTGACGTAGTTAAATCTTGATTTAATTCCCTCAGGTTTATAAACTAATTACGTTTGTAACTTCAAATTAATTATACTTTTATATAAAACAAAGACTGATCAACACCACAATCTCAATTCGAAAGATAATTTGCTTTATTAATTGAAGTATAAAGTAATCCAATGCAAAGATTATAATTCTGATTTGAACAAAATTATAATATAAACTTTTTAAATAAAATTTACTTGTCTAGTAAAAAAATGCTGAGAGAAAAAATTCAATGTTAAATGTATCCAAAGTAATCAAAGTTTAAAGTTTAAAAAAAAATGGCAATTCTATTTAACCGAACCCCAAATCTAAACTCTTAATTCTGTAGTTCTTTACTTTGACTTATCAAACTCTTAATCAAATTTCTATTCCTTGAAATCAATTCATTAGTGTTGTAGTATTTTTAGATCCAAAAATCCACCGGGGTGGTGGGGGGGCGTTGATCTCTCGTCTGGAACCTAGGTAGAATTACCTATGGGGAGTTCCCCTCCTAGAATAGAGCATTGCCCGTGAGGTGTAAACTTTAAAAAAAAATAGAGGAGCATACCCCCTCCCCTTGTAACGCCTATTTTTGAGTTTATAATGCCAAATATTTGCACTAACACATTAATAGAAAAACTTTAAATGAGAAAGTGTTATTTTTAGTTAAATACGAATTCAGTTTAGGAAGGCGAAATAATTGCAGCTAGCATTAAACTAGTCGCACGTTAATTAACGGAATTATATAATTTGCATTTCCAACTTTCAGACTACGCCTGAAGTGTCTACAAAAGTCTCTGCAATATTTGGTTATAGATCTAAAAATACGGAATATATATAATTCCTCGAGAAAACTATAAATTTTATACCTTCTTTTTCAACAGTTTCTTAGAAATTAGTTTTTCTCCCAGGAGAATATTCTTTGGTAGGGCCTAAATTTCTATTTGAACTTTTATTTCTAAAATAAATGGATCAATTAGTAAAAGAAAAAAAGTAGATAAATTTTCTTTACGAGATTTAATATATTTAAATTAATTTACTTAATATTTCAATAAAAAGTTATCTAATTTAGCATAACTTAACCGTGCGAACTTCTTATGCTTTGTTGGAAAGAGATGAAATTGTACACATTTTTTCAGGGATAATATTTCTATAGTGTGAACGCTGCATTAGTTAAGCATTTTATTGATAAACTCTAGTACAAATCTTAAAAATCACTTCAAATGAAATTTTAAAATCTATCGAATAAATTACCTAATTCTGAATCAAAGAAATTGAGCAAAGTCAAAGTAATGAGACATTAAAGCCTATCTTTAATAAATTCGAGAAAATAAGAAAGTTAAAAATAAATACTTGACAAACCTAGTAATAATATACATTACTGAACACAGATTAAGAGAAAGTAGAACTAGTCAGACAATTAAACCATTTAGAGTTACCTCTCTAATATTCTTCCATTTATCTTTGGAAACTGGAAAGTAATCTGTCAGGAATATTCTGTAAATTTTACAATTCCCCATATTTCCTGTACTTGATCATTTTTGAATTATGATACGAATGTAAAATGGCTGCATTGTGTTGGTAAAAAAAGGGTGTGAACTGTGATTGTTCGTCATATAATATGAATGAGCAAAGTTTAGAAAGCAGATAAATATCGAAACCTCAGTATGTGTTATGGCCCTATAAACATGAACGAATGATACGATACCAGGGTGCTATCAATACAGACTATAAGAGAGATTCCTTAACTGAATAGAGAAGTGATCGAAAAATTTTCTCATTAAGAACAGAACTGATTAAACGAACAAGGTGTTTTTTTTTATAAGCAAAATTTTTAAAATATAACCAATATATATATATATATAATATATATATATATATATATATATATATATATATATATATATATATATATATATATATATATATATATATATATAATATATATTATATATATAGTATATATATATATATATATAATATAGTATATATGTTATATATATAAATTTATATGTATATATATATATATATATATATATAATATATATATAGTATATATATATATATTATATAATATATATATAATATATATATATATTATATAATATTATATATAGTATATATATATAGTATAATATATATAATATATAAGGAGTTGAAAGTGATTGGTTTAATATAATTAATAGCTAAGTGAGGCAGGGATGTGTTATGTCTCCTTGGTTATTCAATTTGTATATGGATGGGGTTATGAAAGAATTAGAGGTTGCAGTGGCAGGATCGAGATAGTATTAGAGTAATGGAGGATGGAAGAGAGTGAAGGGTGCCCTACTTATTATATGCGGATGATTTGGTTTTGTGTGGCGAATCTGAAGAAAGTTTGAAAGGATTGGTAGAGGGGTTTGGCAGGGTGTGTAAAGGGAAGGGTTTGAAAGTAAGTATAGATAAGATCAAGGTGATGGTAGTAGGTGAGGAGAGTCCTCAGTGTGAAATTGTTAGATAGTAAACAGTTTGAACAGGTGTCTGAGTTTAAATATTTATGCTATATGTTGGATGAAATTAGGAAAGATGATGCAGAGTGTAGTAGGTAAGTTATGAATGGTAGGAAGATGATTGGTACAATTAAATCCTTAGTGAATGCAAAAGGAGTAAGTCTTGCGTGCGCTATGGTTTTTGCTTGAGGGTATGTTGTTACCGGTGTTGATGTACAGTAGTGAGACTATAGTCTAGAAAAAGAGGTATAGATCTAAAGTACAATGTGTTCAGATGGACAATCTTAGGGCCATGTTAGGTGTGAGAAAAATTGATAAAAATAAGGAAAGAACGCAATTAGGAAGTGAATGGCGGTATTTTGTAAGGGCGTATGGTTGTGGCCTATCTGGGTCAAAGGATGAACCTTACATTAACGAGATGCCATAGTGTGGGTCCGTCGCGGTCCCGTAAAGCTTTGGGGTTGATTTTCTGACTGTTTCGAGTTCTCATAGGTGGGCGTTATCGCGATAATTTATCGCGATAACGGTTTCGGGTTATCTGTTATTCGATAAAATTTTTTACCGATAATCGGTATCGCGATAATTTTTGTTCCAAATTACCGATAACTATATGGCGATAACGGTTTCTGGTTATCTGCTATCCGATAAAATCTTTTATCAATAATGGGTATCGCGATACTTTTTGTTATATATATATATATATATAGTATATAATATATATATAATATATATATATATATATACTAGTATACCATATGTAAAATTATATTATATATATATATATATTTATATATATATATATATATATATATAGTATATATATATATATAGATTATTATATATATATTATTATAATATATATTATATATATATATATATATATTAATATTATATATATATATATATAGTATATATTATATATATATATATATATAATATATATAATAATTATATATAGTATTATATATATATATATATATATATATTATATATATATATATATATAGTATATATATATAGTATATATATATATATGACTTAAGATTTTTTTTAATAGATAGTAAATTTGTAAAGGTTTGGTAAATAAGTTTGTTTATTTTAGGTTTAAAGAAAAATTAAAAATTTATTCTGCATAAACAGAAGCTTACTTTTTTTTTTTGAGCTTTGTTTATTTCGACGTAAATATTTATTATTTATGTTCACAATAAGTGGTTGATAATTATATATATATAGTATATATATATATATATTATATATAGTATATATATAATATATATATATAATATTATATATTATAATATATATATATATATATATATAATATATATATATATATATATATATATATATATATTATATATAGATTAGATATTTTTATAATGCTCACAGTATGTAACTAGAGAACGGCAGGTCCTACAGTAAAACAAATTATTATATTTGGAATCAGCCGAAAATTCTAAGGATGGGATTTACCTTTTTTTTTTTTTTTTTTTTTTTTTTTTGTTTAAAAGTAAAATATTTTTTTTTTTAATACGGAATACCCTAGGGTAAACCGCAAAGATGGCAGGAGTCGGGGCCTCCCGGTGGACGACGGGGGGGACTAATCCCCCCTCCGGGATGGTCTCCGGGACCCCCGCTCTTTGTGTTTTTGGGTGTCGCAGGGGGTTCCTCGCGACCATCCCCTCCGGGGTATGAAACGTCCCCCCCTCTGTTCCCCGTCGGCTCGAGCCCCCTAAAAAACTTGAAATTTTCAAAAAAAAAACAATTATTTCACCAAATTTAGGGGGCTCAGCCGACGGGGACAGAGGGGGACGTTTCATACCCCGGAGGGATTGGTCGGAGAACCCCCGGCGACACCCAAGACCAAAGAGCGGAGTTTCCGTGAGGACCATCCCCGGAGGGGGGATTAGTCCCCCCCGTCGTCCACCGGAGGCCGAGAGACCCCGACTCCTGCCATCTTTGCGGTTTACCCTAGGGTATTCCTTTAGTTAAAAAAAAAAAAAAATTTTTACTTCAAAAAAAAAAAAAAAAAAGTTGAAATCCCCATCCTTTAGATTCTTCGGTTGATTCCAAAAGTATATAATGTTGTTTTACTTAGACCTGCCGTCTCTAGTTACATACTCGTGAGCAATTAAAAAAATCTGACCATCTATATATATATATATATTATATATATATATATATATATATGTAATATATTATATATATATTATATATATATATATATATATATATATATATTATATATATATTTATATAATATATATATATTATTATATATATATATAATATATATAATATATTATATATATTATATATAGTATATATATATATATAATATATATATATATATATTATATAGTATTTCAACACTGTATTGTGAAACAAAGTAATAAATATTTACGTCGAAATAAACAAAGCTCAAAAAATAAAAAAAAGTAAGTTCTTTTTTCAACCTATATACATCCTTTTAATTTTTCTTTACCTAAATAAAAAATTATTTTACCAAACCTTTCAATACTAAATATTTTGAGGACCATGTCTAAACTATTTAAAGTAGCAATTCTGCATATATAATAATTAATAATGAATAATAATAATAATAATAATAATAATAATAATAATAATAATAATAATAATAATAATAATAATAATAATAATAATAATAATAATAATAATAATAATAATAATATTGATGATGATAATGATAATAGTAGTAATGATGATAATGATAAAAATAGTGATGGTGATGATGATAGTAATAACAATAATAATAATAAAAATAATAATAATTAACAGAAATGTTTACGCTATAATTTTTCGAGGTCCGTCATCGGCTATTCGGCTTTGCCACCTAACTAGTGCGTCGTCGGCTATCCGACTGCATTTTTGAAAACCTCAGTGCGGCATTAACTATGCGGCTATTCGGCTATCCTACGGCGATACCGTTAAATTACAAAGTAAACTTTTGCGCGATAACGAAAGCATGCCTTTACATTTTAAACCTTTTATAAGATAGTAAAACAGATTTATTTAATTTTTTTATTAAATGTTAACTACATAAATAGTTAAATACTTTCATAGCTATAGGTCCTCTTCCTCCTCCATGTCCTCCTGGCTAATCACTTCCTGCAGGAGGTCCATATTTCCTTTGAGGAAAAGAAGGTCCTCAAACCTTTCCTCCTTCAAGGACGATCTCTTGGCCCTGAGGATGTCCCCACCCGCGCTGAAGCACCTCTCCACAGCTGCTGAACTAGGAATGGGGGTATTATATTTTATAAATAGATCTATCCATATCTCCCTATGCTGGTTGGGGAAACAGGAACAGCTCGGATCTTCTTGAGAGGGCACCCACTCCTCCATGGACTTTCGTATGACGATTTCCACATCCTGTTGCTGGCTTGCTCTGCGTACCAATACTCTAGAAAACAATTTACTGAATAGGAGTGCGTCTGAATTGTGGGGTTCTTTTTCTGTTGGCTGGCCAAGCTGACGCTGCTGCTGTTTCTCAGTGGGTTTGATGGAGTCCCCTATCTTCCGGGTAATCCTGTCCCCGATCTCCTCCACCATGTCAGGTGCAATGCTTTCTAGGGCCTTAAGGGTGAAGGAGGGGTGAAGGGCAGTGGCCATAAGGAGATCCCTATTCTGAAAGAGGTGGCCAAACCTCTTTTCATAGCCACTGAGGAGGGCCTGTACTAGTGGCCTTGCATACACAAGATGAATATTTTCACTCTTCTCCTCAAGGCTGGTCTTCATCAACCAAAGTTGGGGTAGGAGGGTGCCCATGTATGCCCTTTTCTCCCCCTGAAGCATATCAAGACACTGCGCCACAGGCTGCATGACCAATGTGTACTCGTTCATGACCTGAAAGAGTGAAAATTAATATATTGCTTAGTTACGTAAGCATAATTGATTATTAATAAAAATACGGGAGCACGAGAGCGAGGTATCTGTATGGAATAGGGCGAATAGATCAAGAGTGAGGGTTGTACAGATGGACAATCTGAGGGCGTTCTTGGCAGTTAGGAGATTGGATAAGATGAGGAACGAGTTTATCATGGAAGCGTGTCTTGCGGGTAAGGGAAAAGACTGCCAAATTTGATGAGGATTTTGTAAGATGGTTTGGACATGTGGAGAAGGTGGAGAACACCATATTGGTTAAGAAAGTGTATAAGAGCACATGTGAGAGTGTTTTGCCTGTCGGACGACCGGAAAAAAAGGTGGATATATTCAGTTAGAGATTGTTTACGAAGTAGCGATATGAGTGTTGGGCAAGCAAGAGCGATGGTACAGGTACAGAACAGGGATTAATGGAGGGGGTTTGGGTTTGTGAGGAGATTTATAATTTAATAAATTTATTAAATTATAAATAAAAATATTAAAAGAGCAATTGCTACTTTAAAAATACTTTATATTTACCTCGACGTCTACCTCTGTGAGAGGGGAACCTCCCTTGGGCTGCTTGATGAGGATGGTGTTTATGGCATCCATTTGGTTTTCGACCCTTAAAACCTCCAGAAGGACCATCACACTATCATATAGGGAGTTCCATCTGCAGAAATAAATATAACTTTATATAAAATATCAAAAACTTATAAAATGAACTTGTCTATAATTAATCGGCAACAATTTCTTACGCTAAATTTCTTTTTTTAATAGTAACTACTACTACCTTGTCACCACAGGAGTCTTCAGTTTTCTTTTGGCGACAATCTTGATCTGGTTGGCCACCACTGGGGCCCTGTTCTGAAGGTTCCACAGGGCCTGGATCTTAGCTATGGTCCTCCTCCACTGTGAGCCCCCCTTGCTCCAGCCCTGTATATCACTCACATCTGTTGTCGCCAACAGATTGAGTGTGTGAGCACTGAAACAATAAGATATTTAATTCAAGAAATTCAAAGATTATTAGTTAAATCTTAAATGACAAATCTTTATTTGTTAATACTTATTACTTAATAATATTATTAATATATATTAGTAGCATTTAGCACTAGTTTTCGCGAATTCTAAGTACCTGCAGCGGTGTTGAGGCGGCAGACTTGGGTTGTCACCCTCAGCCCTCAGGAGCTCCTGGAGATCCACAATCTCCAAGTCAGGATAATCAGGGTCCATAGGAAGGTTCTCCTGGTCCTGGTTGGACTCACCAAAGGCGTTGAAGGCTGCCACGTAGTTGGTGCCATTGTCCGTAGTGGTGGCCTTCACCTTACCGTGGATGCTAAACTCATGATGAATCTCTGTGATTAGTTTCCCCAGTAACTGGTGAGTTTGCCTTTCCTAAAGACAATAATTTTATTGTTTTAGTCTGTAAATTAAATAATATTTACACCTCATATGTTCTTATGGTTATGAGACTAAGGTATAAAATGACAAAATTTAACTTTTTAATTTTCTTACCTTCACCTCCCTGACCGCCAAAGTTGCATGGCACCTTTTGAGGTTGACCCTGTCAATCCAGTGGACTGTCATTCCCAAGAAGGACCTATTGTGGGCGGTCCAACTGTCGGCTGTAGTGGCCACCCACTTCTGGTGGAAGAGGTTGTTTATCAGTCGAGTCTTCCCCTTTTGCATCAGCTTTTCAATATCCCTGCTCAAAGTCCTCCTTGAGGTGGGATGAAACTCGGGATTAATGAGGTAAAACATCTCCTTCGTGTAAGGATCATCAGCTAAATCCAGTGGCATCATTGAATGAATGAACCACCTAATGATGAAAAAGTAATTAAGTTAATAA
>JABUQX010003734.1:0-12500 GCA_015478945.1 Trachelipus rathkii | reverse complement strand
AAATTTTTTACACTAAAATCGTAAATTTTACTATATAATAATAATAATAATAATAATAATAATAATAATAATAATAATAATAATAATAATAATAATAATAATAATAATAATAATAATAATAATAATAATAATAATAATAAATAATTTAATAATAATAATAATAACTTTCATACTGTTTCCTTCTAGTGAAGCCAGAATCAAACACCAAAAACATTTTTGGTATTACTATTATTATGCATCTTGCATAAATTAAATAAAATTGATATTGCTTTATACATATATATATATATATATATATATATATAGATATATAGATATAATATATATATATATATATATATATATATATATATATAATAAATATATTATATTATATATAATAATATAGATCGATTTGCAAAATGCTCTTTGGGAAGATACAGATATCTTTGGGAAATGACATTCGATGCAAGATTTCAAACGAGCATGTTTCAATCGTTACATTTAGGTCCCCCATTCAAGCAATTTACATAATAAATTGTTATTTTACATTTTTGTTTCGAACACTTGCGACAATGTTCTCTTCTTCCTTGATGGGTCGCTCCAAATCCTCGATGGTTCCAACGCCGATAGATCTGCCTAAATAATCGACTATCACATTATCTTTGCCATGAATATATTGAAGTAGAAATCAGAATCCTTGTAAATAAAGTGCCCAACGCATAATCCTGGGGCTCTCATACTTCTTTTTGTTCATTTCCGATAGGGGTCTATGGTAAGACTGTAATATAAATTCTTTGCCGTACAAATAAGGTTCAAACTTCTTTACCCCTGTTACAATAGCTAATGCTTCCTTTTCTAAAATTGAATATCGTTGTTGCGTTGGTGAAAGTTTCTTACTCCCGTAATCTATGGGATGTAGAATATCGTTTTCTTCTTGGAATAACATATATCCCAACGATGTGCAGAAGAGTCCACCTGCATGGTGAACACTCTGTCCAACCGCGGCATTTTCAAAATAGGTTTGGATATTAACGCCTCCTTAAACTTTTCAAATGCAATCTTATGCTTTTCCTGCCATCGAACTTTTGTAGGTTCTCCTTTCTTTGTAAGGTCTGTGAGGGGCGCGGCAATCTCTGCAAAATTCTTCACGAAATCTTTATAGTAAGCGGTCAGACCTAAAAACGATCTAACCTGCTTTTTATTTCTGGGTGGTTCTGCTTTTTTCTTATCTTTAACACGCTGTCATCCTGTAACCCTTTAATTCCATTCCCTATATAGTGTCCCGAAAATTCTACACTTGAAGTAGCAAATTCACATTTTGACGGCCTCACAGTATACACTTCACTTTGTAATTTCGATAGTACAATCCAGATCGTTTCCATATGACTTTTCCAAGTCCTTGAGTGAATTATAATGTCATCAATGTTAAAATCAACGTCATTTATTTCATCTAAAATCCTACTCATCGCCCTTACCAATGTTGATCCAGCATTCACCATCCCAAATGGCAATTTTACATAGTGTAAATGTCAATCTTTAGTTGAAAACCAGTTTTAAACGCATTCTCTGGCTTGATAGGTATTTGCCAATACCGTTTTGACAAATAAAGCTTTGAGAAGAACTTATCCGCTGCGAACTTGGTAAATAAGGATTGCGTATTTGTCATTGGTTCTGGGTTGAACTCTGTTATTCTATTCAGGGCACGGTAGTCCGAACAAACACGTTTAGTGCCGTCCTTCTTCTGCACAACAACTACGGGTGCCGAAAATGGTGACGAAGATTTAACAATAACTCCCATCTCTAACATCTTTTCCATTTCTTTCTTTAGCTCAGTACGTGTAGTATAAGGTAGAGTGTACGGTCTCAGGCAGATAGGGTTATCGTCCACAAGATCGATCACGTGGTGGTCATGGAGCACCGTCCCTGGGTTTATCCGTGAAGATATCCATATGTGGTTCCAAAATTTCCATCAAATCTCTCTTCATCTCTTCCGTAATCTCACTGTTAATCTTAACATCCTTTAGATCCTCTTTTCTTTTTAATGACGTGTTCACCACTGGGACCGGTATATTTTCTTCATCTTCCGCTTCTATTAATACAGCTGATGCTCCGACCTGGTGATTGTTATCTTGTTCTTCATTATCTACCTCACTCTCCTCTCTTGAGAGATACTTTTTCAGGAGGTTTATGTGATAGGTTTTGATGATATCGCCCACTCTTATCCTATAATTATCCTGACCATAAGGCTCCACAACTTCGTATGGACCACCCCACCTAATAAGCATCTTGTTGTGAGATGTGGATATGAGGACTAAAACAAAGTCTCCAGTCTTTAGTTTTCTCTTTCTGGCTCTTCTATCATAGTAGTGTTTCTGCTTTCTTTGGCTCTAGACAGATTCTCGCGCGTCATCTGTAAAGTTTCATTAAGACTCTCCTGAAGATCGAACACATATCTGTAGGTTGATTTGGCCTCTTCTGGGTTTATATCCCCTACCCATAACTCATGTAAGATCTGCATGGGTCCCCTTACTGTCCGTCCGTACAATAATTCAAATGGAGAGAACCCTGTGGAGTACTGTGGCGCTTCCTTGTAAGCGAACAACACCGGTTCAATAAATTTATGCCACTTGCGTACCTGGTCGTGGCACATTCGCTTGAGCATAGTTTTAACATCCCATTAAACTTTTCAGTCACCCCTTGGGTCATTGGGTGGAAGATACTTGAATGAATCTGTCTTATATTCAGCATTTTAGCTACATCTTTCATTAGTAACGAAGTGAACGGTGTACCATTGTCGCTAACCACCTCCCTGGGTACACCTAGTCGCATAAAAATGCTCATCAAACTCTCTGCGACCTTTTGCTCCGAGATACTCTTCAAAGGTATAGCCTCGGGGTACCTCGTGGCACTATCGACTAGTGTCAGCACATATTGATGACCTTCGGACGAGAGTGGAATAATTGGCCCGACCAAATCGATTACAATCCTTTGGAAAGGCTCCTCTATAATGGGCATCGAGCATAGAGGACTTTCGCCACTCTTCCTATTTGGGCATGTCCTCTGACATATGTCACATGGGTAACAATACTTGGTGACGTCCTGATAGATGTTTGGCCAATAGAATTGTTGGGTAATCTTCCCCATCGTCTTTTTGACCCCCCTGGTGTCCTCCAAACACTTCATCATGTGCTATACTCATTACTTTATTTCTGTAGTCCCTAGGTACAACTAATATATTTCTTTCAGTCTGATATTTAATTATTCTTTTAAACAGCAAATCTTTGATCAATAGATATTTCCCTTCATCTTTTTCAATGGACTTCCATATTCTTTGTAAAGTGAGATCTTGTCTCTGTTTATCTTTGAACTCTATGCTATCTCTTATGAGATCTTGCACCTGATCGCCTTCTGCGTCAGTTACTTCAGCAAGAGCTGCTAAATTTGGGGCTTCTTCTACTTCATTGATGTGTGTCCCTTTAGATACTTTTGTATCTTCTTCTCTGGAAATAATGTTGCGGTCGGCTCTCTCTGTCATGTGATTCTGGGCTGCATTTAATTCTTCTACAGAAGACTCTTCTTCTTGAGAAACCATGGCAATACCTCGATCACAAGATGGATTCAAAATGGGTACGTCTGCATCTTCCACTAACTCATTCCTGGCTTTATGACTGATCAGCAGGGCTTCATACTGAGTAGATGATTCCACAACCATACTCTCTTCAACCTTGTCGATGATCGGGGAAATCAACTTCTCACGAGTTTTGTCGTTTTGCTTCGCCCTAAGACACGGGCTCTTGGACCCATCCCATCCTTCATCAGGTTCAATATTCCCCAGAATCAAGTCGTAAACGACGTCTGGCATCACAACAGCCGTCACTTCCCCCTCGTAATAAGGAGTGTCCAAGATTACATTAGCCAGTGGAACTCTTAACAGTATTGTCCAGTAGCCTCATTTTTGTAAATTTCCGGTGTAGTTTTCTTCAGGTACGAATCGCTGACGTAATACAATTCCGCTGCAACAAGTATATCTACGACAACGGACACGATAACCGTTTGCGATACCGTCAACGACAGGCAGACGGTGCGGGTTGTCATCAGTACCCCCCCAACCATACATAAATCTGCGGACGGGGTTGGCTCTTCACCTGCCACTGACAGAATTTTTTCCTATACAGAAATGTCTGCGGAAGTCACGGTAGTTTTCCCCTCGTCTCTCTGTCACCCATTAAAAGTGTTGAAACTTTTACCGCTACTACTGTAAGGTGTTGCACGGCAATCTCTCGCATAGTGTCCTCTTCGTTGGCACTTATAACACGTGACAACATTCCTTTCCTCAGATGAGCTTTTGTTACTGTCCTTCTTAAAGTCATTGCGCCGGGCAACATTTGCCGACACATTATTCCTTTGGAGCTGTGTGTTGTGGTATGTGGACTTTCCTTCGTAGTATTTGTTATTATTATTTCCTGGTCTACTCTTGAAACTATTCGCGTGACTACTTCGCGGTGCTAAACTTAATCTATGGGCTTGTAAATAGTTCTCGGAGCTTGAGATTATTTCCGTCATCTCTTTTTCGTTCCTCTTCTTTAGGAACGTGGCCAGCTCCTTTGGCACAGTTGTCATATATTTATCTACGGCTATAAACTTAAGCAACTCTTCGACGCTCTTCTTTACGTCTGCGGCGGCTATCTACTTCTTGAGTGCGTCTAATACTTTTTTCATTTAAATAGCAGGGTTATCATCATTAGTAGGAGACATAGACTTGAATCTGGATCGGTAACCGCTTTCTGTGAGGTCATAACGGACTAATAAAGCTTTCTTCAAAACGTCAAACAGTGAGCTCATTATACACTACCACAGCTTTACCAGTGAGTAACGACTCCAGTAGATGGGCATACCTTTCCCTTGGAATGGAGTTTACAACCGCTTGTTTTTCAAACAGCGTATGTAATCTTCAATATTATTGACTTTCTCGTCAAAGTTCGGTATTTTTAGTTAGGCATCTTGTTGTGTGTGGGAGCATTATCTGAAAGAGGAGTGCCTTGTGATGTTATTGACGCATCATGTTGCCTTTGACGCTCTTCTGCATCAAGCTTCAGCTGTGTAATTCTTTCTTCTGACATATTTCGCTTTTCATTCTTCCGCCTCTGCTTTAATCTTTCTTTCATCAGCCTCTGCTTCCATTTTCATTCTACGCTCTTCTAAATCTGCAGCGATTCTACGCTCCTCCATTTCTGCTTGAATTCTCTGTTCTTCTATCTCTTTCTCTTTTTGAATCTTTTGTTCCTCTATCTCTTTATCTTTTGCAAATTTCCGCTTCTCTATCTCTTTCTCTTTTGCAATTTTTCGCTCCTCTATTTCTTTCATTTTCAAAGCTTCTCTTTCGCGCATTCTCTCCTCACGACAAAAGTTTGCAGCTTCTATGCCTGATAAACCTAAACTCTTGCACAACTCAAGTAAAGTCTCGTTGCTAGCCATAGTGTTTCAGTAAAATATCAAATGTCTAGCAAGTAGTTACGAAATAAGTTTCTCTGAACTCAAAAAAACCGAGCTATTTCTGGATTTTAGCTCCAACGTTAAGTGTCATAAAATTAATTACCTGTTTACAAATCTATGGATATATATATATATATATAGTTATATATATATAATATATATATATATATAATATATATATTATATAATATATATATATATATATTATATAAATTATAGTAATTATATATATATATTATAGATATATATAATACATTAATATATAATATATATAGTATATATATATATATATAATACTATATATAGGCTATATATATAATATATATATATATTATATATATATATATTAATATATATATATTATATATATAGTATTATATATATAATATTAATAATATATATATATATTCTATAATAATATATAATAATATATAGTATATATATAATATATACTATATATATAATATATATATATATAATTTATATATATATATATATATATATATTACATGAATAATAAAACCAATGCTCTAAACATATTTACTATTTAGTGTAATTAAAAATTTTTCTTAAAGTAGTTTTCTTTATTAAATCCTCGAAAATTAAAATAGTAAAACAAGTAGACAAATTACAGGAATGGAATCTCTTCAAAATTAACAAAGATCAGTGGTTCAGCAAAAAATTACAAATCAACGTTTCGGGAAATATATATCATTCCCATCATCAGGACATCAAAATTTTATTTATATCAAAATTTATAAAAACAGAAAAGTATTCGTTAATGCGAAAACATAGTGTCCAAAAGGAGGTTATGGTATTAGTTGAATACATTTAAATTTTGAGAGCTGCAATTTGTAAGGACCACTATCACTGTTGAGAGAAGGTTTAATACTGGAGATATAGAGTGATTCTAGAATCTTTTAAATCAGTGAATTCGGTTTGGTTTGTGTCGTATCCGTGAAATGTTTGTATATTTATAGGGTGAATTTTTAATAAGTGGTGTATGGTTTCTGATACTTAGATTGCGGGACAGGTTGGTGAAAAGTGAACCTTTTAGCTGAGCAGCCCCTATGCTCGTCCATTCTGACGATGAGTTGGCGTTGAGTACTACCAACATAAGTGTCTTGACAGTCACCACATGAATACTTATATACGACGGACGATACCTTTCTAATTTTTTTTAACAAACAAAAAGTTACCCCCTTCCTAAATTTCCTCAACTGTCAACTACCTAACATTAAATTCACTACAGAGGAAGAAACTAACGACACTTTATCTTTTTTAGATTTGAGTCTTAAAAAGCATTAACCCCACGCATGACTCCTTTAAGGTATCACCGAAACCCAACCTTCACCAAAACCTTGCACAAAACTTCTTTAGCCACATACCTTTTCTTTTATAGATGCAAATAGCATATAACACCCTAAATATACAGAGCCTAGATACCATTTAACATCTACTATTGTGGGTAACTTCATACAGAACTTTCTTTTATACTAAACATTTTAACTTTAACCTATACCTTTCGTCCTTAATATACAACTTAATAAAAAGATTTCTTAAGGGGAGGATCCATGCCCAATTTTCAAAGTGCTATGCCCAATTTTCACCCCCTCTAAAAATGGACATAAAATTCGGTTATTAGGCGATTTTGATCCTATAAACACCAAACTGTAGTGGTAGTTTTTTTTGGCTTCTAAAACGCATTGTTTTCCGGTGTTTTTCTGGTACTAGCAAGTATGTTTTTCAAAAATATGTCATTTTTCAAAACCCTGTATTTTGACATTTTTCGTATCGCTTCCAGAACTTTTTCGAAATGACTTCAATCTTGAAATATGCATAGATGGGTCCATTACCTACAATAATTACATAGAAGTTTTTCGATTTTTTTGAGTTTTTGTGCTCAGCGCGTTGTCCAATTTCCAAATCCACTTTTATGGAATTTTGAAAATGAAAAAAGGGCGATACTTTTTTTTTCCATGTTCGGGCGAAGTGATAGAAATTTTCAGATCAACTTCCAACATGACAGCACATTTTTACTTGGATTAATTTCTTGTATATGCATTAGTTTTTGAATTTGTTTTGGAACAAAATTTCAAAAAAAATTTTTTGGAAATTTTAAAAAAATTTCTTTTGAGTAATACAAAAAAATTATTTAACGTAAAAAAGTGTATCTCGCCCAACTATACAAGCTCCTGAAAAATTTGATGTTTGAATCGGAAGTGTAGATCAAAAAATAGTATCAATATTTCACCTTTTTTAAAAACATTCTAATTCATATTACAAGGGTTTTCCTTTCCGTACCAATCTTCCTACATCCTCACCTGAAAATTTTCATACCATGTTACGTACCCCCATAGCCACGAAAAAATCATTCCCATCACTACCAACTGACTTCTCGAATTCTTGCCTCCGTCACTGATACTCGCGACATGGAAAGATCTTGTAGAGAGCCTTACATTCTTGAATTGGAGCTGAACTCAAACCTCTGGAATTTATCTTCATCGAAACTTAATTTATTTTAAATTGTAATAATTTTTCATTCATTGAAGTCTATTTGTTATAATTTTTCATTTTATTATAAACTGTGTATAGAATTACCAGATTTTTAAGTTTAGATAAGTCCCGAAACACCACCTTTATGTAGATGTTAGGTATAAATAGTTGCTCGGATTTAATCTTGTTTTTTCATTCTTTTGGTTACAGTATGTATAAGGTTAGTAAAACGAGGTTAATAATTAGATTTAAATTT
This sequence comes from Trachelipus rathkii, assembly GCA_015478945.1. Taxonomy (NCBI): domain Eukaryota; kingdom Metazoa; phylum Arthropoda; class Malacostraca; order Isopoda; family Trachelipodidae; genus Trachelipus; species Trachelipus rathkii. The sequence continues at coordinate 4,273 of JABUQX010003734.1, read as the reverse complement.
TTGTAATTTTTTGTAATTTTTGTAATTTTTGTAAAGTTTTTATCATATTTTACTTTTTCTATATTTGTCATGTAGTTGTTTTTGTTGGTTGCTCTGTTAATCTTTTTTCTTTTAATAAATTTATTATTTACTTAGTACTTATGATAGCGCTTAGCTCAATAAGCGCGAAACGTAACTTAATATATGATAGGCAGTTTTTCTCTCCTTGGTGTTTGGTCTTCCTTTTGCATCTTTTAAATTGAGGTTCCCCGTCTAGGAACAAAATCAATCGCAGAATATATATATATATATTATATAATATATATATATATAGTATATATATTATATTATATATATAATATATAGTATATATATATATATATATATATATATTAATATATATATAATGATTATGATATATATATATATATATTCATAATAATAATACATAAAGCATTATTATAATAATTATTAGTTTATTATGATTTATAATATATATATACTATATATATATATAGCTATATATATATATATAATATATATATATATAATAATATTAATATATATATATATATATATATTAAATATATATACGTATATAGGGTTATATATATATATTAATTTATATATATTATATATATATATAATATAATATAATTATATATAGTTATATATATATACTTATATAATTTATAGGTGTGTGTATATATATATATATCTTAGTGGATGCAGGGTAACATCCCGCATCCGCTATCCGCGGAAGCATCCGCAATTATCTAAAGATCCGCATCCGCAATCCGCATCCCGCGCTTTGCCCGCGGATGTTTGCGGCGGAATGTTTTATTGTCGAGATTATTTAGTAAAGGAATTTTTTAATAAAAAAATACCGATGAATCTGAAAGTGAGAAATGAATAATGGTATAATTGAAGTTGAAAGGCAATTCAAAAGCGGCTTGATATTCCATATCTTAATGGTTATCAAAGACATTTCCAACTCTAGTATAGTGCGTTTCAATATGAGGAAAGAATGGCAATTGCTCAAAGAATCCTCTTTGCTTCTTACGCCCAGTTCGTATTCCAAGTTAACATTCTTACTAAGGTGGAAAATGACATCATATCACACTGCCATTAAGCTATTGAAACCAAATGAAAATATTACAAAAAAAAAAATCACTGCCTCTACAGCTTCTGTATTCATTCTTATACCGATAATTCAACGCTAAGGAACAATTTTGAACCATCTTGAAATTAACTGATGATGACCTTTTTAAAAAAGAATGAAAGATGTAACTAAAACTAAGAGCTAGAAAAACGCCTTTGTTCTGTGGAAATTAATGACCTTAATAACTATTGGGCAACTTACTTAGATCCCTGTTATAAAAGCGCAAGTTTTTTGTGAAAACACATATTAGAACAATTGAAATCGTCACTTTGTTTTGGCAGTTGAAAACTTCAATCCGAACAGTTCTATTAATTTGCCACCCCTTAAAAGAAAAAGACGAATTCTACAAACCAACATAGTTCTAAACAAGTGAGAATCAATAACATTTGTTCACTGGAAGAATTTCACAGTCCATAAGTGATGAAGAAAACACCACGCATTACTAAAAGATGTTAGTGCACAATGATTGAAACTATCACCAAGAAAACCGACTAGATATACAAATGATGATCCTGTCATTTGGTAGAAAGTTAAGCAACAAAATGTTTACCCCCGCTTGAGTAAACTTCAAGGAATATACTTGGCCTGTCCTCCTACAACTATGTTCCAAGTGAGGAGAGTATTTAAGCAATGCTGCTAATATAGTTGTGAAAATAAAACAAACTCCTGCAGAAAGGCAGAAAATTAATGTTTTCTCAAGCACCAACCTTGCCTATAATTTGAATTTCGATACTATGCATAAAAGTGAATATAATTCATTATAAAATCTCTTTCATTTAGGTCGGAGGTTGGGGAAAGAAGTTGGTGGGGTGTATTTGAGTTGGGTCTCCGGCCCCGTACCCTGGTAACACAATTATATCATAGATTGTGGGTAACATGCGATATAATATTATATATATATATATATATATTATATATATATGTAATTATATATATATTATAATATATTATATATATATATATATATATATATTATATATATATATATATATATATATATATATATAAATATATTGTAATATTACATATATAATATATATATAATATATATATATTAATATAATAATATATATATATATATATATAATATATATATTATTATATATATATAATACTATATATATATACTAGTATATTATATACTATATATATAATATTAGTATATATATAATTTTATATATATAATATATATATATATATACTATATATATAATATTAATTATATAAGTATATATAATAATATATATATATAATATATATATATATATATATATATATATATACTATAATATATATACTTACTATATATTATATATCAATACAGTCCCGATCTGCAATACGCATTAACGCATCGCGGAGCGGAAAAAAATGACATCTGCTGTATAACAAATGTAAATATATATTATATATATCATATATATATATATTATATATATATATAATATATAGTATTATATATATAATATATATATAATATATAATATATTATATATATACTATATTACTATATATATATATAATAAGTATAGTTATACAGTGGCGGCTTGTGTAAACTTGGCATGGAGGGGCTGAAGGTTTATATATATAAATATATATATATATATATATATATATGATATATATTATATATACGATATATATATATATATATTATATAATATAGTTATATATATTATATATAATATAAGTATATATAAATAATATATATATATAAGACAAATCTAGTAAATTAATTTTTTATATTTATGTGTAAGTGTATGCATAAATTACAACTTTTTTTTTTTTTTTAATATCGGAATTGCATGCATTCGAAACATTCTGCAATTAAAAAGACTTGATAACTCTCTTATATGGAATGATTATACAATCAATTATCTTTTCTAAAATATCAATATCTTTGATAGGATTATCCTCAAACGGACCATTATTACCGTAATTTTTTATAATTTTATTGTTATAAATGTGTGTGCATAAATTATAGGACTTTTTTTTTTTAATATCGATTTCATGCATTCAAAAAAATAGTTTAAAAAAGCGCTAAAAAAAATTGTAAGATTCGTTAACTCGGGATGTTCAATTTGAAAGACAAATGCCCCGATCTCAGTCTTGACAGTGAGATTTGCCTCTCTCTCTCTCTCTCTCTTCTTCTTCTCCACGCGATCTCTCTCTCTCCTCTCTCATTCTCTTCTCTCTCTCTCTCGTCTCCTCTTCTCCTCTCTTCTCTTCTCACTCCTCTTCTCCTCTCTCCTCTCTCTCTCTCTCCTACTCCTCCTCTCTTCTCTCTCTCTCTCTCTCTCTTCTCTCGTCTCATCTCGCTCTCTCTCTCGCTCTCTCCTCTCTCTCTCTCTCTCTCTCTCTCTCTTCTTCTCTCTTCTCCCGTCTCCCCGTCTCTCTCTCTCTCTCTTCTCTCTCTCTTCCTCTCTCTCTCTCATCTCTCTCTCTATCTATATATATATATACTATATATATATATATATATTATATATATAACATATACTATATATATATATCATATATATAATATATAATATATATATATAATATATATATATATATTAGTATATATCACACGGGTAAATTATCTTACTATATATTTTCCCCAAGTGTTATTCATCCCTCCCTAAAAAAATAAACTACACAAAATTATAATAACTCCCGTAAAATGCGAAAAAACTGACTTTAGTGTCTCTGACTCTCGTATCATACAATAAAAGAGAAGGCATTACATGGACAATAATCTAGCAACGTCTGTAAAATTTTTGAAACGCCTTATTTTTAATATTAAGAAAAAAACTCCGGTTGCCTAACTGAAATAATAGAAGCCAAACTGGCAACATTAAGTAAAAAGTACTATAGGAATTTCTGCAATTTCTTTTTTTTCGTATGTTTGCTATATTGTTCCTTATTTTTAAGAACTCCCGTAATTAAAAAATGGCCCTTATTTTCGGGCCGCAAAAGTAGAGCCCGAAATTTTATTACTTTAATTGAAAATATATTTTAAATAAATATCTATAACATATCAATTTGCAGTTGGAAAAAAGGATTCCTTTGTTATTTTGTCCCTGTAATTTGATACTAATTTTTTTATGTACTAAGATTGTTAAAAAAAAAAATTCCAGACTTTTCTTATAA
>JABUQX010003733.1:37500-41943 GCA_015478945.1 Trachelipus rathkii | reverse complement strand
CACCTCCTCCTTCACTCGAGTATAAACGAGATACCCTTTTTCCGTATTCTTCGAGACGCTTGCTTACCCTCTCTCAGATATAATTAAAGAAACTATGAAATTCTGTCCAGTACGAATTATAAAGAAGAGCTTATCCTTACTCTTAAAAGAAGCTCTGCTCAAGCCTTGAACACCATAAAAATTCTCAAACAAAACAAAGAAAATATTTTAAGCATCAAAATCATAAAACTTTTGAAGTTGGGAGATATTGTTCTATTAACAAATAATTATAGAACTTGAATTGGGAAGTAAACTGAAGTCCAGATGGTTAGGTCTCAGAATTTATTGGTGAAACATTCTCATCTACTCCATGAAAATGAGATCCCACACTGACGTCATCACCTATACTCGAATTAGAACATGTAAATCGAATAAAAAGGTGTAACTCCCTTACTTGAATTATGAAGATGATGTACTCAGGTGTTAACGACGATGTTGATGTAGTTAATGATTCAATAAACGATGAGGTTATGAAAGTGATTCAGAAGATGAAGTTTTCATGTATAATAATAATTAATAATAATATTAATAATAATATATAATAATAATAATAATAATAATAATATTAATAATAATAATAATAATAATAATAATAATAATAATAATAATAATAATAATAATAATAATAATAATAATAATAATAATAATAATAATAATAATAATATTCATCCATATAATTTAAGATCACAAGGGCCTGTTAACAACTACAGGAATTGACTTGACCTATTAGTGTATAACGTTAGATACTATTTATTTTTGGTTATATTATTTATATTAAAAATGTTCTAAAAACATTGATCCGTTTATGAGACAGAGACTTGTTGCTGAAGAGTACTGGTTAAATTGTTGTTTTAAGTGATTTTACAAAGATATTTTGAGATCTTGATTTAATAGATTTTGGTTAGAAAATTGTTAAGAGTTTTGTTATTCTGTTGCAACAGGGAATTATGGTTGAACTTGTAAATAAAGTTAAGCTCTTGTCATGCCTATAAGTTAATGACTTATCATTCACTCACTCTGATTAATTTCAAACGATATATTCAAGAGAAAGTCGTTGTGAGCCCTTTTCTTTAGAAATGACAATGGAAATATGCGCAAAAGTACATTGTATTTATCCTCGAATGTATTTGTTTTTTTTGGTTTCCTCCGGTGAGCAAGTCTCTAAATAAATGTATTAGAAATAGTAGCGAATAATTGATTAAGTGTTGTTTTTTTTTTTATAATTTTCTTATTCTTTCCAGGCATATAAACCTGTTTAATATTTAATCATGAATGAATATATGCATGCAAGAAATTTTTTTAGACTTTTTCTAAGGTCTATGGAGGAAGGCATTTTGGCCTGTTAATTTAGAGTTATTCTCAAATGGCAAACAGTATAGAATATCTGACAAAATAATTAAGGAGAGTTATTTCAATAAGTGACACTATTCATATTAAATTTGTAAATTTATATGGCAGCACTGCGCAAGCTTTATGATGAAAACGAAATCCTCCAAATTCTACAAAATGTTTAAAAGGTCAATCTTTAGATATGTTGTAGCTCTCGAAGACGAAAATCGTAGGATCTCTGGGCGATCAAAAACTTCAAGATTTTAGAGAGCTGAAAGTATGGTCAGACAACCACTTGGTGGAAACTCTCAGCTGATAAAGAACACCTTAGATAAAACATCTAAATTAGTCCTCACGAGAATCCAAAGAAAACAAAAAACTCAGAAACGTTTTTACTGCAAGAAGAAACTATCTTTGCAAAACCATCCACCCTGTTAAGGTTGATTTACTCAAAGAAGCCAAACAGTTATTGAAAATATTCCACTCAAAAAGATCAATTCAATAATCACCACTGTCTAAAAATTAAACTCCAAACAAAGATTCAATCTTTTGGCTCACTCACCCTCAGGAATTAAATGTTGTTGTACCCTGTTTCCACTTCTTCAGCCTGATAAATCTACTTTTGTAATTTTTCTTCCACTTCTTCTTCTTCTTCTTCTTCTTCTTCTTCTTCTTCTCTTCTTCTTCTTCTTCTTCTTCTTCTTCTTCTTCTTCTTCTTCTCTTCTTCCAGTTCTACTCCTTGCTCTGTTTCAAATCTTCATCTTGCAGTTCCTCCAAACTTTCTTGTTCTTCATCATTTAAGACTTCTAAGTCTAAATCTTCTTGTCTCTCATTTTCTCCAGCCTTCTGGGTTAAATCCTCTCACTCTTCCTCCAAATTCTTCTTCATCTAATTCTTCATCTTCGGTTCATTCTAAAACTAAAGGTAAGGCCTGAAGTTTAATAAAATTTCTATCTACCTTCATCCGCCTTGTTTTCAATTCTTGAGGAGGATTGCAATTGACCTAAGCCTGTGTAAAGGTCCCTCTCATTTGTTAGAAAATCTTAGAATAGGAAAAATTAGTTGACATCATTTTTGTATATAAAACTTAAAATTAAGATTTGATGACTAATACAAATGTATTTAACTCCGTAAAATTAAGTTGACTTAACATATATTTTTTTTTTTTTGCTCTTGTTAGAAATTATCAAAACGCTTGATAATATGGAGGGCAGTGTATAATTTAAATATTTTTCTGCTATTTACTATTTTTTCACCAAATTCGTTTTCTTTTAAAAGGTCCTAAACTTTTTTTTATTTAGTTACCCCTCTTATTTATTTTTCCTCCTATTTGAATATATATTTTATATCAGTTATTTATTATTTATCATTATTATGTTACTTTTTATATTTATTTTTATGTATATTTAATTCTATTTAAAATTTACCTTGATTTCTTCCCTACCGTTAAATTCTGTATTTTTAGTTTTTGATCATTTACTTAAATCACCTTTTTTATTATTTTAGACTATATTTAATGATATAAACTATAATTTCATAATTAATAAACCTTTATTAATAAATGACTAAAGTAATTATGTATATATTTGCCTTATATTTAAGTTCTAATAATTATTATTTGTTTAAGTATTGCAGAATTCTGGATTGTTTACTCAATCTTGGAAATATTACTGGAACATGTCAGAATTTCAATGGATAAAGTGAACTTTCCTATAAGCAAATCACGTTTTGCCGCATTTCAGAAGAATTACATGGAAAAGGACACTTTAAATGTTTTATATATGTAAATTATATATATTGTTAATTTATTAAATAGTTAAAAACCTTTACTATGCCATATTAATAAATATAAGTATTACAGTTTCAAATCGCTTACTGAATCTTGGAAATATTACTGGAATATGTACGAATTTCAATGAATAAAGTGAATTCTTCTATAAGCAAAACATGTTTTGCCGTATTTCAGAATAATTACATGGAAAAGGACACTTTATATGTTTTATATCTGTAAATTATATATATTATTAATTTATTAAATAGTTAAAAACAGTTACTAAGCCCTATTTGTAAATATAAATATATTTATATATATAAATATATACTTTTATATTTTAGTTACCCCTAATTTTAAGACAAATGTAGTTAATATTAATTTTATATTTTAAGTTAGCAAATTTTTCTTCATTAAATGATTGTATTGTTAATAAAATATTTTGTATGACATTTATATGATAATTATTGATTACAAGAGAAGCAGTTATATATAAGTAGATTTCCAGCCAATATTTAAGCAACCTGGAAGCTTGCTTCCTCTCTTCCTTGGTCTAGCCAAGAAACTAAAAGAAAAGTCTAGCTTTTCATATTTGAGGTCTAGCCTTAGATATATTTTGGTTTGAAGAGTATTGTGGTCTAGCCACAAGCTTATAACCAGTCTAGCTGGTTATTGGGTACTGTTAGTCTAGCTGACAGATCTGGTCTAGCCAGATACACCTGTATTAGTCTAGCTAATACGAACCTTGGAAGGCCTAGCCGACCGCAACGTTGAGTCTAGCTCAACGAAGGTACTGTCAGTCTAGCTGATAGATCTGGTCTAGCCAGATACACCTGTATTAGTCTAGCTAATACGAACTTTGGAAGGCCTAGCCGACCGCAACGTTGAGTCTAGCTCAACGAAGGTACTGTCAGTCTAGCTGATAGATCTGGTCTAGCCAGATACACCTGTATTAGTCTAGCTAATACGAACTTTGGAAGGCCTAGCCGACCGCAACGTTGAGTCTAGCTCAACGAAGGTACTGTCAGTCTAGCTGATGGATCTGGTCTAGCCAGATACACCTGTATTAGTCTAGCTAATACGAACTTTGGAAGGCCTAGCCGACCGCAACGTTGAGTCTAGCTCAACGAAGGTACTGTCAGTCTAGCTGATAGATCTGGTCTAGCCAGATACACCTGTATTAGTCTAGCTAATACGAATTTGGAAGGCCTAGCCAACCACAACAATTGAGTCTAGCTCAATTTCTGTCTGTTAAGTCTAGCTTGACGGATTTTCAGCTTGGATGTGATTTGATTAGTTCAGC
>JABUQX010003733.1:22500-32500 GCA_015478945.1 Trachelipus rathkii | reverse complement strand
CGATCTCTTCCCGTGCACATAATTGTTTCGACTCTAACATGTGCAGATCTTTATTTCTACAAGTAATTTGATTTACATATTATCTTAACAATACATTACACGAGTAGTATCAAGGGGATATTGGAACCCGAGATTGGGGGAAAAAATGATGACCCAAATTTTTTACTCCATATTGGAGGTCTCACTTGGGAATTTTTTTAGCCCAAATTTTTACCTGCCTTGACCTTTTCTGACCGCGACTCTTTTTGAGCCTGAATTTACCTGGACTTTGGACCTTTTAAGCCTTAACTTTTGAGAACCTGTATTTTTTGAGAACCCGGATTTTTTGAGAACCCTGATTTTTTGAGAACCCGGATTTTTGACATCTTTGAGAACCCAAATTTTTGAGAACCCAATTTTTTGAGAACCCTAATTTTTGGGAACCCTAATTTTTAGCACCCTCCCTCTGGGTAGCCCTTTGGCAACCCTAATTTTTTCGGCAACCCTAATTTTTGCAACCCTTCGAAGAAGGGTTGCGCCAAACGGTTGCGTTAGCAACCGTTGTACGTATTGCCCCCCCTATTCTGCGCCCCCCCTAATTTTTTCGACCATGGGCCAGTTTTGGCCCACGTACTTTTTGATCTTCATTTATGGGCTTAGCCCTATTTTTGATGTCTTTACCTTGTTTGACCATGATATTTCGTCCTTGACCTTGCCATATACCATGGGTCATTTGCCCACGGTAATTTTGCCCACACCTAGCCTCCACCCATCCTTCACCTAGTCTACACCTACACCTAGATTCCACTCAGCCTTCACCTAGTCTACACCTACACCTAGCCTCCACCCAGCCTTCACATAGCCTACACCTAGACTCCACCCAGCCTTCACATAGCCTACACCTACACCTAGACACCACTCCACCCAGCCTCACCTAGCCCACACCTACACCTACGATCTACACTCCACCCAGCCTTCACCTAGCGTACACCTACACCTAGCCTCCACCCAGTCTCTCCTACAACTTTGATGGCTCAACTTTTATGACTCAGCATTATTGATGACTCATTTTTGATGACATCTTTGGCGGTTCATCTTCGATGGTACCTATATTGATGGTACAGCTTTGGTGATCCCCGTAAGGAGTATCTAGTGATGTTCTATTAGTGTTCTATGAGTATTCTATGAGTGCCTGGTGAGTGCCAGGTGAGTGCCAAGTGAGTGCCAATGAGTGCCAATGAGTGCCAAGTGAGTGCCAAGTGAGTGCCACATAGTGCCAAGTGAGTGCCACATAGTGCCAACTGAGTGCCACTTTTTTCAAGCCTTTTCTAGCCTCCCCTGAGCCTAGAATAGCCCTAATATGTCTTCCCCTAGGTAATAAGGTATGAGGAATCGAATGGTGTACATTACAATCTGCTAGAATGCTTCCTACTACGAGTTAGTATTTTTATAACACTTATAGCATGACAGAATATATATCTAAAGAGTTACACAGTTGAGACAGTGACCGCAAACGTTTCCGAGTCCGAGTCCGCGTCCGCAGGTGAACACCGTCGCGAAACCGCCCGTCGCGTCCGCCCGCGTACCCGCCCGCCGCGTGCGCCCGCAGGCGCAATATTTCCCGTACCCGCCCGCGTGCGTCCGCAGACGCAAAATTCCCGCGTGAACGAAAAATATGATATCAATGTAAACTATTCAAAGAATTTCGTTTCAAATATACTATGAGTCATTCATTTTTACTACAATTGTACGAAATTTTATTAAAAACATATACTTTACATACCTTAAAGCAGTAAATCAGTAAATCAATAGAGGTGTTATTACCTAACACCTAGGGGATTAGTATGCTTTTGTTTTACTGCTTTACTGCTTTAACTTTCTGCTTTACTGCTTTAACTTTCTGCTTTACTGCTTTAACTCATATATTTAGTAAATCAATAGAGGTGTTACCTAACACCTAGGGGATTAGTATGCTTTTGTTTTACTGCTTTACTGCTTTAACTCATGTTTTACTGCTTTAACTCATGTTTTACTGCTTTAACTTTCTGCTTTACTGCTTTAACTTTCTGCTTTACTGTTTTAACTCATATATTTATTAACATTATGTTTTCTTTTATATTTTTTATTTTTGTTTTAATACTTTTTATTTATTATTTCTATTTTTATTTTTGTTTTAATACTTTTTATTTATTATTTCTATTTTTATTTTTGTTTTAATACTTTTTATTTATTATTTCTATTTTTATTTTTGTTTTAATACTTTTTTATTTTTAATGTAAGAATTAAAACACACAGAGTTTCTGTTATATAAACATTTTATTTTAATAAAATTGTACGAAATTTTATTAAAACCATGTACTTTACTGCTTTACAGCTTTAATTAATCTCATTATTCATTATTCACTTAACGAGTATGGATGTGGAGAAATTTACGTTCCGAAGTCCGGCTACATGTCTTGTAGCTGGACCTACAGGATGTGGTAAAACCTTTCTATTATTAAATATTTTAAAGGAAATGGAGATTTTTGAGCAAACCCCTGTAAAAATAATATGGTGTTATAATGTTTATCAGGAAAAATTTAAAGAATATAAAGATGTGATTCAATTTCATGAAGGCATATACGATATTAGATCGCTGGACAATATACATGGACACAAAATTATTGTATTAGATGATTTAATGCACAAATTGAATTTGGAAATAGCAGAAGCGTTCACAGTTTATTCTCACCATCTAAATATCTCTGTGTTTTTCATAACGCAGAATATTTTTCATCAAAGCAAGCATATGCGAAGTGTTTCTTTAAACACACAGTATTTGCTGTTGTTTGGACAGAGAAGAGACATGAGTCAAATTAATGTATTGGCAACTCAAATGTTTCCTCTTCAAAGGAAAGAGTTCTTAAAAGTATATAAAGAGGTTACTTCGATCCCTCACGGTTATTTGATGTGTGAACTTCACCCCAAAAACACGCACAGAGTGTTGCTCCGTACCAACATTCTTCCCTACGAGATAGAAACTGTATACATACCTGAATAATGAGTGCTCTAGTTGCAAAGTATTTACCTCTTATAAAAAAATTTAAAAAGCTGAAACCTTCTGAAAAACGTAAACTAATTAGTGAGGATGAGAAATTCATCCAGTGTGTATGTGAAGTCTGTTTAAATCTTATAAAAGGAAATGTTCCTTTAAACAAACCTCAGAAGGTAAAGCGTCGTTATAGAAACATCATTAAAAAACTCTCCCTCAACATAAAAAATCTGAAAAATAAAAAGAAGTTACTACAGAGAGGAGGAGGGGTATTCCTACCATTACTCTTCTCCGTTATAGCTCCACTGATATCTAAGTGGTTGTCCCCATAATGAAGAAGGTTGCTGTACTTCCATATAATGAGTATGAGAAAATGAAGTATAATAATACAGCATCTGTACAGAATTCAGTTCCTCAGATTCATCATTCACAACCTCAATATGGCCAGTTATTGCCACACCTTGCGCAAAATCCACAATCACAGTTTCATCATTCACTACCCCCATATACGCAGATATTACAACCCAATGCATTGACATTACAACCTCTTTCACATCAGCAACAACAGCTGCACCAACAGAATCCTTATATTGTGAACGATTCATTAGCTTTTCAGCAGCCTCTACCTCATAGCTTATATGATCCTAAAGTTGAACAGATAACCAAATATGAGAAAGAAGTGTACAGAATATTAAATTCAGACATTAACATCCATGAGAAACGCCTCTTATACCAAGATGCCATACAAAAATTGATAGATCTTAAAGACATGCACCTACATCCATCCCTACGTATCCCGCTAGCCGATAATGTAGATATTCCTAATGAAGTAAAACTTGAAGTGAAAAATGAAGATAAATTTAAAAATATCCTAGAGGAGAGCTTACCTATTAGAGTACGTAAATCAGGAATAGCTTTATATAATATTTTAAAAGACCAATTAACTTTGAATGAAGCAGGACAGATCGTAATTGATGATGAAATAGTTAAAGGATCAAATATTGTGGATTTGATAGCCGATCTCTCACGTAACTGGAAGAAAGGCCCTGTAAAAGGCTGGAATGATATCAAACAAGAACTTCAGACTATTAATTTTCCCAGAAGTTTAATCTTAAATACAACGCGATTAGCAGACTTAGATAATATCCCCGTTACGCCAAGACCTGATTCAAGTCCATCAGGCACTTCTTACGCATCAGATAAATTTAAACGTGTTACCAGAGGACGAACAAGAAAAACACCTTATAATAGGCCTAGTTGGATTAAATCGTAATTATGTATTATCACATATTTATTTAGTTGTAATGTTTGTGTATAAATAAATGTTATTTTAAATCTTTTTCTTTCTTTATCCCTTGTGACCTAATATCACATTTTTATTATTTATATATATATATATATATATATATATATATATATATATATATATATATATATATATATATATATATATATATATATATATATATATATATATATATATATATATATATATATATAAGCCGCTTACACGTGTGTCAGTAGACAACATGGAGGCGAAGGAGGTAGTTGATAAGTATTACTTCAATCTGAGGGAACCAAATAGTTTTGGGGGATTCACTAGGTTTGCTTTAAGGTATCCTAATATTGAGAAAAAAGAGTTAAAAGCATATTTGGAGGGTGAAGAGGCATTTACTCTACATAAACCTGTAAGAAAAAAATTTCCTACACGGAAAACCATATCTCCGCAGCTCGATAGCATATGGCAGTTAGATTTATCGGAAATGATTAAATACAGCTCTTATAATGAAGGTTTTCAATATATACTTTTTACAATTGACGTATACTCTAGATACTTGTGGTTGAGGCCGATAAAAGATAAAAGATCAGCTACAGTTGCCGAAGCTGTACTTGAAATTATAGAGGACGAGCGGAGAACACCTAAATCATTTTGGACAGATTCAGGAATGGAATTCAAGGGTCGAGAGTTTCAGGAGATGCTCTGGGAGTATGGTATAAGCTATTACAATACATTTTCCGTAAACAAAGCGGCAATAGTTGAAAGAGTCCAGCGTACTATTAAAGAACGCATGCATAGATATTTTACTAAAATGAATACTTTTAAATATATTGATATACTGGACGATCTGGCTTATTCTTATAACAGGTCTTACCATAGAACTATAAAGTCAACTCCTTTAGAGATGTCAAAAACTAGAGGACGTATGGCACATATGGGTGAAAAAGAAAACAAAATAAAAGATAATTCAGGAATAAAGGTAAACGATTATGTAAGAGTTTCTCGAACAGAAGAAAGGTTTAGAAAAGGATATGAATCCGGTTGGACTACGGAAGTTTTTAAAGTCCACAATATCCGACCATTCAGTCGTGATAGTTTAAAGTTATATTATCTGGAAGATTTAAATGGTGAAAAAATAAAAGGCGGATTTTATAAACAGGAAATACAAAAAGTAAGGTTCAATCCTGTAACTCATGAATATAAAATTGAAAAAAAATATTAACTACGAGAGGTAAAGGAAAAAATAAGCAGTTACTTGTGAAATGGAGGGGATATCCTGCCAAGTTTAATACTTATATAAAAGCAAGTGAAGTTAAGAATCATTAATCAGTTGTCATTATAATCATGGAGAGTGTAGATCACTTTTATATAACTCTGCCTTCTTCAGCCTCCTTGGATTTACATCCTGATAATAAACTCTCGGATTTTACAACTGTGTTAATGAATCCTATACAACTTGAAAGAGAGGTATACGAAGCAGGATTATGTGAAATGATATTAAATACGGACATAGAAAATTTACCTCACAATCTATTCTGGATGGGGGTGTACAGAAGTGTAGAATGTGTTGAAACTATATTACAAGTGGAAGATACTCGTTATCTGAAAAGGACTACAATTGCCAAAAAGATGAATACGACAACATTTGCTACAAAAGAATACTTCTTTGAAGAATTTACTTTGCGGAGGTCATATTTTAAATCGGTGCCTGCTATTTTTAGTCATTTAAACGATCTCTTTGATATGAGTATTATGTGTAAGGACTTGGTATACAAAACTGAAATGCGTACCTATGAAGATAAAGTAATAATATCTTTAAGATCAAAAGTAAGTAAACCTACGAGACCGGGACATGTTTTTTCTCGAACGATCACCATGGCAGCGTAAACATATTCGTAGACGGGATGCTGAGTTGGATATACTTCATGATATCCCTACTATGTTGAAGAGGGTTATACTATCTGTGGAGAATAACCGCATGACTCCCCATGAACAAAAAGATGAAGCAGATCGAGTACTGCATTATACATGTACCCCATCCGAGATGCTCAATCATCCAGGTATGGCTTATGTATATACAAATATAATTGATCATCAATATGTAGGTAATACTAAAGCTCCTTTATTAAGAGTAGTATATTTTCCTAAAGAGAGTAAAGTTATAACATTCCCTAATGTTCATTATCTACCTCTGAATAGATCAAATTTTGACTCTGTACGTGTGCATATAAAAGATGTAGAAGGAAATCCCTTCCCCTCATACGGCGCATTGTTATGCAAAGTTCATATTAGAAAGAAGCAGATGCAGTAATTACAGGATAATGGAATATATATAAGAGGTGTAGTCAGATATATTTTTTCATTCCTTAACATACTCTCACAGTGTAAAGATAGTATAAGAAAGATACTCCTGTAATAATGGACGAAGAAAGGGTGTTCAGAGGATCAAAAATGCAGAGGGGGTATGGCCTTGGTGGATTTTTTGCCAAGCTATGGAGAAGTGCAAGGCCTCTACTCAGGAGAGGTGGGGAATATATAGGTAAAAAAGCTATAAGAACAGGTCTGCATACTATTCAAGATATTAGCTGCAGGAAATAATCCGTACAGCAAAAAAGACGTATAGCCGATGTTTCAGATGAGATGTTGGATGATGTTAAGCGTAAAATAAGACGTAAAATGTCAGGACAAGGTCGAGGGATCAAGAAGATTGTCATAAAGAAAAAGACTAAGCGGAAAAAACCTCTAAAGAAAAAATGTATTGATGTATTTGCTATTTAATTACTAACTGATAACTTTTATACGAGATGTGTATATAAGTAAGGTTTTTCATGAAAATGTTCATTATACGGCCAGAGCTCGCACATGCAAGATGCATTTCCTTCATCCTTCTAGTCCTGATTGTTGTAAGAGTGAATTGGATCTCTTCTCCATGAACCCTACACAGATTAGCGTTAGCGAGTCCAACTTTATCAGTATTAATCCTTTGCATTCAATTACCAATACAGATGTTCCTCTAGAGTTCAATATTCCAGGTACTTCTGATCAATACCTAGACCCCTCTAATGTGTTTTTATATGTAAAAACGAAATTGACAAAACCTGATGGTACAGATCTTCCTACGGGTGATGACCATATAGTATATACAGAATCAAATTTCCTGTATACATGTTTCACCCAGGTTGAAGTCTATCTTAACGGAACTTCACTAGGTGCATCAGCGGCTAATTATCCTTATAGAAGCTATATAGAACATTTGTTAAATTATTCAGACGATGCTAAACAGTCTCATCTCAAATCATGTGGTTTTTATAGTTTCAAAGATGAAGCTGCACATATAGATAAAGCAGCTAAAGTCATAAATAATACTTATGAATTTTACGGTCGATTAAATGGCGATATCTTCTCTCAAGAAAGACTCATTCTACCATCTGTAGATACTAGAATCATTTTATCACGGTCAAATCCTAAATTTGCTCTTAAAATAAAAAGTAAGCCTACTGCTACAACGGTATGTCCAGAACCTGTTTTCAAACTGTTGGAGGCTTATCTCTATGTCAGGAAAGTGAAATTATCACCACAGCGTCATTTGGAAATTGAAAATTCGCTTTTGAGTACTACAGCAAAGTACCCTATTAAGAGGGTTGAAACCAAGATATTTAATTTCACTCAAGGCTTATCGAGTATCAATATCCCTAACATTGTGAACGGAAATTTACCACAGAAAGTAATAATAGGAATTGTGGAACATGAAGCCTACTCCGGGAATTATAAAAAGTCACCCTATAAATTCACACCTTTCGGACTTAGAGGTATCAGTTTACATGTGAATGGACTGCCTCACGGACGTGATTATGAAATGTTATACAACGGAGACCTATCTCTCTGTACTCGACCTTTTTACGACTTAATAGCCAATACTGTATCATGTAATGATAGCGGAACAGGCTTAAATCTTGAAGAATACGCAAAGAATAGTAATTTATACGCTTATGATCTTACTGCAGACCTTTCAGCTTGTAACGCCTATCATTTAAACATTTTGAGAAAGGGCACCTTAGGACTAAGTCTCTCTTTTGGATCGAGTCTACAATCACCCATCACTGTAGTGGTCTATCTTGAGCATCCTCAACTCATTGAAATTGACCGAGTACGCAACGTACTTTTGAATTATTAAAGATGAATGAAGAGGAAATAAAATTGGTGTTTAAAAATGAACCTCGCTTTTTAGGAGTGTTCGCTATTAACGAAATAAACTCTGTAAAGTTGGAGAAGGATACCTGTTTCATATTCAATACATTGCCTCGTCACATCACCTCAACAGGACATTGGATTTCCGTTTATAGAGCAAAAAACGATACTGTTCACATAATTGATTCTTTGAACTTACAATTTATATTGAATAATCATTATATTACCTTATTTTTAAAATATAATAATGTAAGCTGTGTAAAAACTATGTCTTACCCTGTTCAACCCTTATATTCCAATTTATGTGGAGTCTATTGTATTTATTTCATTATATGTTTTTTAAATAATGTATGTTTTAATAAACTTGTAAATATATTTGATGCTAAAAATTTGTATGTCAATGATTTTATAGTTTCTGATTATGTAATAAATGCTTTAAAATGAAAAAACGCGATTTTACTATTAAAGGTACGTAAAATATATGTTTTAATAAAATTTCGTACAATTTTATAAAAATAAAATGTTTATATAACAGAAACTCTGTGTGTTTTAATTTACATTAAAAAAAAAGTATTAAAACAAAAATAAAAATAGAAATAATAAATAAAAAGTAATATAAAAAAAAAATAAAAATAATAATAAAAATAAAAAGTATTAAAACAAAATAAAAATAGAAATAATAAAAAAGTAATAAAACAAAAATAAAAAATATAAAAGAAAACATAATGTTAATAAATATATGAGTTAAAACAGTAAAGCAGAAAGTTAAAGCAGTAAAGCAGAAAGTTAAAGCAGTAAAACATGAGTTAAAGCAGTAAAACATGAGTTAAAGCAGTAAAGCAGTAAAACAAAAGCATAATCCCTAGGTGTTAGGTAACACCCTATTGATTTACTGATTTACTGCTTTAAGGTATGTAATATATATGAGTTAAAGCAGTAAAGCAGAGAGTTAAAGCAGTAAAGCAGTAAAACAAAAGCATACTAATCCCCTAGGTGTTAGGTAATAACACCTCTATTGATTTACTGATTTACTGCTTTAAGGTATGTAAAGTATATGTTTTTAATAAAATTTCGTACAATTGTAGTAAAAATGAATGACTCATAGTATATTTGAAAAGAAATTTTGAATAGTTTACATTGATATCATATTTTTCGGGTTCACGTAAATTTGCGCCTGCGGGCGCCCGCGGCGGCGGTTACGCGGAAATATTGGTGTTCGGTGGAGCATCGCGGCGGGCGGAAATATTGCGCCTGCGGGCGCACGCGGCGGGCGGTTTCGCGACGGTGTTCACCTGCGGACGCGGACTCGGACTCGGAAACGTTTGCGGTCACTGTCTCAACTGTGTAACTCTTTAGATATATATTCTGTCATGCTATAAGTGTTATAAAAATACTAACTCGTAGTAGGAAGCATTCTAGCAGATTGTAATGTACACCATTCGATTCCTCATACCTTATAACCTAGGGGTAGACACCCATATTAGGGCTATTCTAGGCTCAGGGGAGGCTAGAAAAGGCTTGAA
>JABUQX010003732.1:32500-37488 GCA_015478945.1 Trachelipus rathkii | reverse complement strand
TTGGTGATGTAGATGTCGCTTCCTCCTCATGAGAGCGTGTCACACGCAGATCTTTCATAAGATTTGTAAGGCTCTTTAAGTTGGAAGATAAGTTCTTTAGAAAGACGTGTCATCTTATTTGATAGAGTATATTCCTACGTTATGTACTAATTAACAAGTAGCTTTAGCTACTTATGTTTTTATTTATTATGGGATGAATTTTAATAAAATTTAATAAGTATCGCACGATGCGCGTACGGTGGGGCAAAATTTTGCCCACATTCTAGGTATATTTTTCCCGAATATACTTTCTTTAGTTTTACATAATTTTTTTTACCACAAATTTGAAGAGGTTTCTTTTTCAACATCTTTTTGAGGGATACCTGGAAGGAAAAAAAATTGAACCAAAAAAACTTTGATTTAAATTTAAATAAGAAAATTAAAAGTGTGGGCAAATTTGCCCACAGCGTACGCAGCGATTGGGCATTAAGTTATGGGGAGCGATGGGTCTTGGAATAAGAGGTAGGCATCGGGCGGGTAGACTCGGCCACCTTAGGCATAACTTGGCCTCCCGACTCTCCCCTATCACTTTTTGCGAATGTGTTTTTTTTTGAAAATCAAGGGCCTATAGTCGGTCATAAGCACACGAAAGGAAAATATATAATGTAACTTGTCGCGAAAAATTTCCAAAAGGTTTTATTAAAGTTTTAATATAAGCTCCTTCAGGCCTGACCGGTTTGATGGGGTTGAGAGCGTACCACCATATGAGTGGTGCCCTGACTTGCGGACCTATTCTGTTAAATTGTCTTTTTTCGTAATAAATTCAATTATTATTTTATTTTTACTTGAAGTAATATTTGTATATTAACTATTACTTCGTATAAGTTAATAAAAATTTCAATAATGAATAAAATATGAAGTATTTTATTAAAATAAGGTGGTCCGATTCCTCGCCTCTCCCGCACTCAGAAATTTGTACACTTTTTTGAAATTCGCTTTTTTTTTTAAAATTTCATTTTTTTAAAAATTTTCCCGTGAACCAAATAATAAGTAATCTTTTTTTATTTAGAATTAATTATACAAAATAAAAATGTCAATAATGAAAATAACGTAAAATACGAAAGAACAATGTTGGTCCGAGTCCCTTTCCACCCCTTCATCAATTTTTAGGCCAGGGTGAATCGGACCAAGTTAGCCCCGTGATTTTGCCGCTAATACTGTTTTTGATCAAAATTTACTTTGCCAGTTTAAAGCTAACATACTCGAGTGTATCCACTTAAAAAAACTCAACATTTTTCAAAAGTGAAAATTTCCTATTGAAGACATTTTGTAACCCTAATTTCTAACATTTTTTAAAAATATAAAAACTTTCTACAAATTAGTTACGTACTAAATAAAATTTGTAGTACAACCGATTTTTATTAATGAGCAAATTTTTTTTTTTTTTTTTTGTTAGAGTTATTTTTTTATTTTAGTGTTGTTATATAGACTCCAATAGTCCTACTAAAGAGGCGGGCCCGGTCACCCCGCCGGACGCTATAGATCTAAAGTTCATTGTGTTTAGATCGACAATCTTAGGGGCGTGTTAGTGTTGAGAAGAGTTGATAAAATTGAGGAATTGAGATGTATTAGGTTGTGTGGTGTGGGAATTTATAAGGTGTATTAAATGAGGAAGGAGCTAAATGAAAGTTACATTTTTGATGTATGGTTTGGTCATGCTGGCAAGGATGAATGAGTAGGTTTCTAGTTTTTTGGTTTAAGCGGATGTATGTGGTGAGTGTGTTGGGAATTGACCGGAGCTGGGAAGACTGAAGAAAAAGTGGATTGAGTCGTAAAGGAAATATCTGGATGAGAGAAATGTGGTTTGGCAGAGGCGAGTAGAAGTGCTATAATAGGAGTGAATGGCAGGGTTGTGTGGGGGTATGGTTATGGCCACCTGGCCAGGGGATGAACCTACACTGACAATATTGTCAGATTGCAATGGCCATCACGGTCCCAACTGTAGCTCTAGGGTGGATTTGGCTGAACTCGAACGAGTTCTCACTAATAGGTATATGAGTAGAGGGGGTGGTGAGCGGCTGTTCTTTTTGCTTTAGGGAATACTGTCGATTGCTACATCACTTTTTCTGTTTCCCAGTTCATGGCTACGCGCCCTTACCCCAGTATTTTGGGGAAAAGGTAGATGAGTTTATATATACTTAGGTTTATTAGATCCATCTTAATTCAGTTATATTATGTTGATTTGACAGTGGTTTTTATATGGATATATTATTTTTATATATGAATATAATATTATTATTAAGTTTTATATGGATATATATTATATAAGTTTTATATTTATATATTATTATCGAAAATTATATATAGGTTAAAAAAATGTTTTTTTTAAATTTTTTTTTTTTTTTTGAAGAAAAAAAAACATGTTTTTTTTTTAAAGCACAAATAAATTTTTCTGTGATTTTTTAAAAGTGTGAGGCCGCTTCCTTTTATGTATACGGTGAGAGATGTTGTGTAATTACTGACATTAGTACCAATTTGGAGCGCCTTCTAGCCTAAATATTGTGACCTATTTAATGAACTAGATTTTATATAGTGAGGTGAATTTAATATATATATTATATATATATATATAATTTATTTTTTTAGTATATATATTTTATTATTTATTATATATTTTTTATGTATACTATATATAATTTCTTAAGGTTAGTTATAGGTTTATAATATATATAGACTTTCATTTCTTCCACTTTAGTGTATTAGTATTCAGTGAGTTGTTTTATATATTTATGTATTTTGGCTATATCAGTATGATATGTTTCTATAATTTTAATACATCATTTGTATAATTTATATGATTGGGAGTTTTGATTGTGTGGGATGAGTATTGTTAGTTTTGCTGGTACAGGTATAGTTCGATTATCGGTGGTATGTATGTATAGTATATTGTTATTATGTGGTTAGTTGAGGTGTGTTTGCGTTTTGATTTTGGTGTTTTGTTTCATATGAAATTTCTTAGTGTGTTTTATACTTTGTTGTACAGGCTTGGGTTTGTGGGTGTTCAGGTTATGATATAATGAGAATGCTTTTGCAAGTGATTGATTTTTGAGGTGTATGAGGTATGTGTGTATAGTACATTACTTTCTATAACCAAGACTAATGCGCATCAATATACTTAGAAGGTTTTTGTAGTATGTGGAGATGGTTTATCCTGAAGTGAATAACGTATGACTTATTTTTTGTGTTGGTTGAAGAGAGGTATTATGTTTGATGTAGTTGTTGTGTTTGAGTATTCTGGAGTAGATCAGTGAGGGGTTTAGGAATGGAATCTTATCAGGAGTCAGTATGATGCTTGGTATTCTATTGTAGAGAGATTTAAGTTAGTTGGGACTTAGAGTGGAGAGGAAGGTGATACAGAAGGAAGTGGGCTAGAAGAGGTTTAGATTTGAGCAAGGGAGAGAGTGTAGATTATGTAATTTCTGTTAGATAATTACTCTGTTTTAGTGAGGAGTTAATAGATGTTTCTATAATTATACAGTAGTACGCATTAACTCCTTCTAGGCGCAATAGTGAAGTTTTGTGTACTGAATGTTTAATTACGTGATGACCTATCTTATATAGAACTAGTGATATAATAGGGTTTTGGTATTATTAACTCTATATATTATTGTTTATTTTATAATATATATAGTTATATATTTAGCTATATATCAATATATATTACGTCTTTTTTATTATAGTATTATTATTTTTATATATTATTGCTTTATTTTTGGAGTATTTATTAATGTTTATTATATATTATGATATAACGTGTATGTGAGGATTTATTATTGGTATATACGTTTAGTATTTGAGGAGTCAAGAAAAGGATGGTATCAGGGGGTGAGCAGTGTGGTTTTTGGTGTCAAGAGAAAAGTGAGAGAGTGTTCGCAAGGTATTGTTTTGTTAGGGGGAGAGGTATGTGTTGTAATGTAATTACTTTCTTAAACACAAGAGTATCCAAAGTATAGCCTACGAGTTGGTGTAGAGTAGTCAGATGTAAATTCTGTAAGTGAATAGTTATTGATATGATTTTGTGTTGTATAGAAGGAGATGTTGAAGAGTATGTATTGGAGTTAAATCAGTGAGGGTTTAGGAATGGGATTCAATCGATCTTATGGTTGTTCTAGCTGTAAAATTAAGTTAGTGGGGACTTGATGAGAGGAAGTGATAACAGGTGTAGAGAATTTTGGTAAAGGGGATTAGGATTGGAGCTGTTTAGGCTGATATCAAGGTTAATTAATGGATTATAGTATGAAGAAACGCTCGCAAGTAATATTCAGTTGAATCGTTGGGAAACTAAGTTTGAAATACTGATAAATTTCTGAAGTCTATATATGAAAGTCATAGCTATGCTGTATGCATGTCAAATTATATAGTTCTGGGTGTGCTAAAGCTAGGAATGTTTAAATAATGATTGGCAGTGAGTGGTGGAATGAAGAGGTGATGCAACTGCGGTTAAAAAGTAAAAAACGAAGCCGTTGTTGAATATAAGCTAAAAGGCGGAGATGATGAATGTTTCAAGAGAGAAAGAGTCTTTGGAATTATTAGGAGTAGGTAACAATAGAATGGGCCATATTAGATGCATTTAAGATAGTATGATATAGATAAAGTAAGGAGTGTGAGCAGTTGAAGTTATATAGAAGTGGGACAGTGAGCATAGAGATATGGGACAGTCTCTCCTGTAACTTGTAAGTCGCAGAGAAGTTGAAGATTAATGATGATAATATTATCTCTTGCTTTGTATGTATAGGACTAATCAGTTGATGGTTGTTTTTGTGTACTGCAATTGAATTTGTTGGATTTTTGATGTTTTTTCATAGAGGGGTTATCAAGACATCGTTTTGAGTATTCTGTACATTTTTCTATGTATTGGGGCATATATATTGTGAGTTCGGTTGATGTCAGTGATACGATGATTGTGTTGTGGTCTCTACAATGTGCGTTATGAGATATAATAGCTTGAT